>JACMZG010001870.1:51770882-51775882 GCA_018340805.1 Microvelia longipes | reverse complement strand
CACAAAAAACTTTTGTTTTGTGAGATAAACTTACTACTTATATGTGATAAATATTGTGTTTTATACTTGATATTTAGCTTTAAGTATTATGTAATCTTTGTTTTTAACCTGAAGATGGGTAACTCCTGAAATATGTTTTTAAGTCTTTTATAATATTATTGTGGAATTAAAGTTGTTTACTATTTAAGTCTTCCTTTAATTACACAAAAAATATCAATATTTAATATTCCACCCGAATATTTAAAATACTGGCACAAATATTCTCATTAGTGTCCAATTTCAATCGAAATATTTGATTATGGACGGAGATCAATAAAACAAATAATGCATCAATATTTTTAAATATTTCTGTGCCAGTTCTCATGACTCACCTGAAGCAGAGTTCTTCACTGATTTTTTAATTTATGAAACTTCTTCAGATACTTTATAGCTCTTAAAAATTCTTCCTTTTATTTACAAATATCAAGACAAGAAAATAATAAAACCTATATTAAAAACTTGGGATGTATCAATGTAATGAAATATCACAGTAACGTACTTGGAGCAGATAAAGCCAAGAGACCGGAGCTGCCTCTGATACTTGACTGGTGTCTTCATTAATTGGTAAGACTGGGGCTGGTTCTCACCCTCCAGACTGGTGGCCACCTTGGTCAGCAGCTTGAGATTAGCCATCGGAGATATAGGAGAAACACTGTTCTCAACAGAGCTCAGTATGACTCGCTTTGGTGTTCTTATCACATGAAATGTTTCCATTCTATCAACACAGAGCACAACGAAGCAAAAATAAACAACTAGTCAAATTTAAGGCTGCCCAACCAAGAGTTGGGGGAAGGGGGGGGGGTATTAAAAATACAAATTTGTAATACTGTAATCATTTAAAGTCTGCACAGTGAAGAACTAGCATTTGCCTGAGATAACTGATTTTATTTCCTTAAATGAATCTATTGGTAATAAAAACATGTTTTATCATTAATTTTTATGGTTAGTTATTCTTTTGAGTTCTGGAATAACCAAATGATGTCATAATCCAATTTTCGTACGCCGCGGATATATTTCCATACATTTTGAACTATACATTTTGAATTGTATTAAATTGAAAAATTAAATATTAAATTTTTGAACCTACTTCTTAAATTGTATCCTTGTTTAAGCATATATGCAGATGAAATAGTGCTTGAATTGAGCAAAATTCAAATTAGAAAGGAAGTGTCGTAGATTTTTTACATTCTGTTAGAAACTACCCTCTTAACAGGACAGGCTTTTGTGGCTGTTAAAAGAGGAGTAGAATCAATAAATGAATTCACTCCTCCTCACTCCTCTCTCAAATTTTTTAAAATGACTACATAACTAGATGTTACAAAAAGGCTGCCTGCTCAGCATGAAAAGGGACAAATTAATGTCAAGTGTCGAACAATAGTGCAAGCATATGTTTTACTAGATTTAGGATAATCTAGTCTATCTGTGTTGTTAACTCAACACAGATAACAAGCGGCTCATCTTTTAAGTAAAATCTACCTCATCGGTGAGTGGCATAATGTCACACAGAGAATCTTTGTTTTATAATTCAATGGTAGGTTTTAAAGGCATTAACTCCCAGACATAATTTGCCAGGCTCACCCCTAAACAAAAGTGGTGGGAACTTAGGGACCAGCCCCCCTCAGCCCTCCTCCTATTACCTTTTAATCCCTCCTTTACTAACCACAGACCCACCTAAGTAAAACTACCCAGTGAACTCTAGGATGAATTTAAAGCAAGCAGTATATAAAATAAGTAATAACATAAAACAACCTTCTTTAATGACAGAATGACAGGCAACATGAAATCTAGGTACTGCATACTCCTCCAGTATTGCATACTAAGTTGTAGCCCTAGCAACTAAAACTTTTTTTTTGGAATAGTAAATTCACTTGTTGATTCTACTTCATGTTTGACAGAAATAGCTTTGAGAGAAATTAAACCAAGAGATGAAAACATGGTTGAGCTTAATTACCTCTGAGGTGGATAGCCTGCACTAAAATTATGTCGAAATTCATACAGTAGTGGTGGGGGTGGGGGACACAGTGTTCCGACTAACCTGTAATAAGCTGTTTTAGTTTGCAGCTTCTCCACTGGAGGCAGGTCAGTTCACTTTGTCTCACATATATAAAATAATGATTTCTACATTTCCAAGATTAAAATTATTTAAAGGGAATGTTAACAATGTTGAGAATATCCTTAATTTTAAATCTAACAATTTTCATAAAATAAAATAAAAATAATGTGTTATTTTTAAACCAGACCTGGTATAATGATAAACATGACGTGCAGAAATCTGATTTAATTTTTGTGTTCATAGTGTTTTATATATAAGAAAAAATGCAAAATTTATCCCATTTAATACTCACAACATTAATAATAGGGGCACAAAGTGAAAACTAGCGCTCAATACTGTAGTTGCAACTAGCCCCTGTTTTAGACCACCTAAAACCAGGTAGTTGAAACCATTGAGATATATACTAGAGGGGGCATAGCCTATCTTAATACATTGAGAGGCCTGAAACATTTTTAGTAGGGCTCTCAGGGGCTCTGTGTAACCTCATTGAAACCTCCTCTAAGAGGGAGTTAAGGTTATAATTAATAAATTGTTTTTGGCTTCCAGCAGATTGTTTGTGTTGTGATTTGTATTTTAAATATTCTACTATATAATTTACTGTTTTTTTGTTCTGTTTATTTGATGATAATGATAATCGAATGTGGTCAGGTTACTTTTTCGATGTTTCAAAATTCAAACAATAGGGCCCCTCTAGTAATATATCTCTATGGTTGAAACGCTCTGCCCCTACCCCTAAGGTGTGAATTTCTACATCACTTTAGCCTGCACCCAAAAAAGTATTTAACTAAGTATTTTACTTAACATAGTTCTTCAAAACCGATGTTCCTAATAACTATACTACGGTATAACACATGGCTAAAATTAGTTGAACCAATGAGGTTGGTTCGATTTGAAATGGTGGGTGTGGTTTAACATCCAGAAATAACCTCATTGGCTCCCTAGCGTTTTTTCTCACACTGTCAACTGATTTTAGCCGTGTGTTACACTACAACTTTTTTTGAGCAATAGAACCCTCCTCCATGACTTTATAATCTACTACCACACAAAAAAGTGCGGGCATCTCATTGGGTAAAAAACATCCTTGACATTAGACCATAAATGTAAACACTACCCTGACTTCATAAGCTCATTTATCCTTTGTAAATTCCCTATTAAGCTCACATAAAAGTCAACCATAAGCTTATTATTGAGCACATGGCTGATTATGTTCAAGAATAACAACCAACACTAAAATAATATTTATGATGATACAAGCTCTACGGCGGGAGAGGGAAAAGTGCAAATGCAGCAATAAGATGCCCCCCAAAAGTGCATCAACCTCTATAACTATAGCCAATAAATAAATACCAAATTTGATAACCACCCAATTAAGTAAATATCAATTTAAGTAACTATTTTAGATCATAAACTATTTCAATAAAATAAATAAAAAGTTATAAAAGAACAAACCTGGTAAATTAATATAAAAATGTTGTTTGCACAAAATCCCGCCACTTAATAAAAGTAAAAGTAAATAATTAAGCATTCACCGCACCTTTCACATAATCTAACAAATTACCCACCCTAATGTAAATAAATTCATTCTAAGCGCCTTAAATTACGTACGTCTTGCACCGGCGACCATTTGGCGGCATGTAATATGTACCACCGAACACCTGATAAAACGTTAATTTTTTAAAACTCTTTAATAAATCCACCAATCAGATACGAGCTTTTAGTTAATAGTTATGTGACGTCACTAAGCATGCGCGCGCATATCACTCAAACCCACTATCGATCTCTTTAATCGATTTTTATAAAAAATCCTAAACGATATTGTGTGATTTTTAAATATTGCACTATAAATATAATAAATTAGGTCAGTAAAATATTACTGTCACTTCTTATTAATTGAATAATAGTAATTAAAACGACATTTAATTAAATATATTTGTTTTAAATGTATGATAACTGTGAAAAATAATAAATAATCGATATTGCCTGATCTATCGATATTAAAAAATAAATCAGTGAAATTCCATTGCGGTCAGTTGAAAATCTCAGGTCGAAGAGGGCGGAAGTTACGCGTGATTTTATTCCGTTTTGTTTTTGTTTGTATGATATCGCTGTTTTATTAGTGTCTTGTGTATCTTTATTCACAGTTTTTGTTTCATTTGGATTAACATTGTATTATCTGGTGAGCTTCATTTAAATAATTATTCTATCATTATGAATTATATCTTGTTTTGTGTTTTTAATTTTTTCAGGACGATATATTTTTGAACCGTGGTGTTCAAAAATAATACATATAAATGGTATTTACTCGCTAATTACTTATTAATTCTTGTAAAATTAATTGTTTCGTATTTATATTGTTATTAATTATAACTTATGAAGTATAAAATCTAACTTTTTAAGCATAATAATAATAATTGGTTAAGTT
The DNA here is from genome assembly GCA_018340805.1 of Microvelia longipes. Lineage (NCBI taxonomy): Eukaryota > Metazoa > Arthropoda > Insecta > Hemiptera > Veliidae > Microvelia > Microvelia longipes. The sequence continues at coordinate 51,771,368 of JACMZG010001870.1, read as the reverse complement.
AATTCTGCTGGTCCAACAGGTGGTTTTGATTTTGTTTACTTTACTTTGCTTATTATCACCTTTCATGCTGCTCTCTGCAGCAGGGCTAAAGTTTTTTGATGCATAAATGAATAAATAAACACGGTTCACCTGGTCCCTTAAATTAAACACCCTGGTTCATAAGAGTGTTAATGGTTTAGTTAAACAGATATAGTGTCCTTGTGTATCACTTGTATACAAGAGTTACCCTGGTTCACAAAGGAGTTGTCTGGTGCACTAGGATATATAATACATATATATATTATATATATATATATATATTATATATATATATATATATATATATATATATATATATATATACATACATATGTAATATATATATAATATATATATATATATAATATATATATATATATATATATACATATATATATATATATATATATACATATATATATATATAATATATTATATATATATATATATATAATATATATATATATA
>JACMZG010001870.1:51718382-51768382 GCA_018340805.1 Microvelia longipes | reverse complement strand
AAGTTATGTATTCATCTTTAGGACATTATACATAATATACATATAATATATATATATATATATATATATATATTATATATATATATACGTTTTAATATTTTCTTTTCGTAACATCACTTTCTTATTGTTGCAGGATTTGTACGTAATTTTAAAGTTAAGAGTAGTTTTTAAATATCTAAAAAATCGTTTATTTTTTTATGACTTTATTAACCAGCAACAATGACTGAGCAATAGACCGTAATTATCTGGTTCTGGTGTTTTTCAGACCTACTAAGTAGTTTTCTCAAAGTTGTCTGTCTGTCTGTGTGTGTTAGTTATCATTGTAGCTTCTAGTGTATTTATGCTAGAGAGTTGAAACTGTGTTCTAAAATCAGTCTACCGCTGCAGTTGTGCATTTGGAAAATAATTATTTTACGACATTAATAGCCCGCAAAAATGACGCAGCAAAATTTTTGAAAAAGCATAAAACGCAAAATAAATATGTGTCGGATAGAAATTTTGCACGCATGTAGCCATGCATGGGACTAATATATGTGCTATGTTTGATCTCGTTACCAGCATGAGTTCAATTATTATCAAACCACTTGTGTACGTTTTTTAAAAAATCGGAAAAAATCCAATTAAGTTTAAATTTAGTACAAGTATGTACCTTTACGGAATAAATAAGTACATTAAATTTCGTTTTTAAAAGACAAGTACAGTCGGACCTCCATATAACGAACTTCTATACCTGCCTTATCTAATTTTGCGAACTCTTTTTTTACAATTTTCTATGAAATTAGGATTAACACAGCATAGAACTAAAAATCTTTCAGTTTTAATTTGGTATTCGGTCTGACCAGTTTGTTTTTGAAACTTTTTATTTGTTTGTAAATCGAGTTTATTAAAATGTCAAAACGGAAATCGCTGTCCCTTTCTGAAAAAATCAATTTATTAAAAGATTTTGACGATGGAGTCAAAAACAAAGACTTGTCTCTGAAGTATAAAATCGCTCCTAGTTCTATATCAACAATTTTAAAAAATCGGGAATCTATATTTAGGTTATACGAAACGAGTGGCGATTTAAAATAAGTTCTCGAGTATGCAAGGACATTGATGACGCAATTTTACAGTGGGTGACAATGTTAAGGGACAAAAATATGCCTGTGACAGGACTGCTAATAAAAGAAAAAGCTGTTGAATATGCAACTGCGAGGTTATTATTCATCCTATATATCCATTAAAATATCATAAAATAGTACAGAGTTATTTATTTTTTCAATTTCTATACAACGAAATTTCTATATAACGAATTTTTTCACTTGAACCTTTAAGTTCGTTATATAGACTGTATATCCATGATTTTTTGGTATCATAAAAGTTAAGCAGCATTGAGCGTGGTTAATGCTGTATGGGTGACCGCTGAGAATGAAACGGATGCATTCACTGTTTTGAGGATGAGCGCAGTGAGTTCAAACACATGCTGCAGTATAAATTTAACGACTTTATATATGCTGAGGACGAGCGAAGCGAGTCCAAACCAGGGAGGATGAGCGTAGCGAATCCGATGTGATGAAGTAAAGTTGCGAGGTACCCCGTACCCGATTTTAATCTTATGTATGCTAATTAAATTAACTCTTTTGCCTTGCAGACTTCTTAATACAAGAATTTGTTGAGTGAACTTATTTGTTTTTTCTAGGCGTGTATTGTGGGTTTCTATATGTGTATACCTTTGATGGGCCGTGATAAAATTAGTTTTACTTTTGGGGTCTTAGCAGTTAAGCGCTGTACATTACGATAAGATATATAGTTAGTGCGAAGCGTGGGAATAGCGAGTGTATTAGCATATTATCATAGCTGATATGGATGGTTAGGCTCAGCTATACACTTGACATATGCCCTTGAACTAATGCACTTCACATACTTGGTTTTATCTGACACCTGTTTTACTTAATTATTTTTAGGGCTAAGATAATAATTTAAGTTTCACAGTCCGAGAAGCATCTTTAAAAAAAACAAGCTGCCAATTATGAAACCAAGCTTTCTTATCTCTAACAAGATCATCCTTCCTTTAGAAATCAGCTAAAACATTAAACACACGCACCCAAAATTTAAGTGTCGTTCTTGTAACAGATGTAGTTAGTTGGAGGTCCCCAACCTTGAAAAAATGGTTTTTCAAAACCATATATATATATATATATATATATATATATATATATATATATATATATATAATATAATATATATATATATATATTATATATATATATATATATATATATATATTACTAAATTTAAAAGTAAACTAAAAACAGGAAGCCATTAAGTTTTTAGGATTAATTCTTGACCACCGACTTACCTGGCGCTACATCTGGACAACCTAACTTCCAAAATATCTTCCATATATATATATATATATATATATATATATATATATATATAATATATATATATATATATATATATATATATATATATATATATATATATATATATATATATATATATTATACATAAAAATTAGAAACATAGAGTACTGAACAGGCCATGGTAACAGTGTACAGATCAGTCGTTCAAAGTAGACTTAGTTATGGCATTATTATGTGGGGCCATACAAACACTAATCAACTTGTGCTTGTACAAAAAAATGATTAGAATCATAAATGTTGAATTAAGCTAATAACCTTACTGAATTTAGCTTGATTTAAATGTTGAATTAAGCTGATAACCTTACTGAAATCAGCTTGAATTAAATGTTGAATCAAGCTGATAATCTTACTGAAATCAGCTTGATTTAAATGTTGAATCAAGCCGATAACCTTGCTGTTTTACCTACTATTACCTACTTATTACCTAACCTAATAATCATTTTGCACTGAGATTAGATCCATGTCGTATCATGTACTCTATTGCTACAGTTGGTTTTTAGGGAAAGTTTATCTTTTTTGACCCTGCGGCCAAAACCTTTTCTTAATATAATTAAAAGTTTGATTCTGGAATTTCGTCAGTGGTTTTGAATGTTGTGCTAGAAAAATGTACCGAATTTTCTAGATGTTGTCCGGATGAGATGAAATTATAGAGGAGTGCGGAGACCTTGGTGTAACGGGACCCTGGCCGTAGCACCCCCGGGCGCCACCAAATTTTAATTGTTATTTGTTGGCTTTAGACAGTTAAGCGATCGAGTGGGAACAAGTTTATGATAATTTTCTCATTGAGTCGCTACATTTTGATATACCTCCTCCTTTTATTCATAATGATGCCGAATTTTCACAGTGTTATCGAGCTTCCTGTTTATCAATGAGACTAGTCCAGTAGCTGTAGCTGCTAGCTGCCATGTGCCAATAACATGCTCTTCTCTCTGGAACGCTCTATGTTGAATGATCCTATTATTTGTTTTATGATTTTATTATAATTTATCACTTTTTGAATCCATGAGATTCGTTTTACGAGTTAATATAGAGATGGGCTTGATAAAGAAATACCTTGTTCGGTTTAATGTTACATTGTCATTAATAAGACTTATTAACAAATGAATATCCAGTTCGGTTGGAATTCCTTTGTCATACAGACTTTAACGAAGAAATATTATGTTAGGTTAGAATTCCTTCGTCATACGGATTTATTGACAAATGAAGATCCAGTTCGACTGGAATTCCTTTGTCATACGGACTTATTGACAAATGAATATCCAGTTCGACTGGAATTCCTTTGTTATACGGACTTATTGACAAATGAATATCCAGTTCGACTAGAATTCCTTTGTCATACGGACTTATTGACAAATGAATATCCAGTTTGACTGGAATTCCTTTGTCATACAGACTTATTGACAAAAGAATACCCTGTTAGGTTAAAATTCTTTTGTCACACAGACCTATTAACAAATGAATATCTTGTTCGGTTGGTATTCTTTTTCCATACAGACTTGTCAAACAAAGGACAAAGGATCAATAAATATTCATGCAATATCTTGTACTCAAAGTTAAATGATTACCATAAAATATTAAAAGCATTTTTATATTATAATATAATAAATTGATTCTAGGAGTCACTTTTAATGCACCATCATAATTACCTAGTGCAAGTTATTAGCCCTCTGACCCCCTTGTATGGCGTTTAACTAACTGATGCAAAGCTGCGATCTCTAATCATTAGCTGGGGTGTAACTGATGCAAGGTGCAACCTCTAATCCTTACCTTAAGTGTAACTGATGCAAGATGCATCCTCAAGTCCTGGTCTGCTCTCGTTATTTTTAAATAATATGTTGACTTCAGTTAATATACTAATTCTAATATTAATGTAGTCTTTGGTCAGATCATTTGTACACTTGAGTACAAACACACATTGATATGTGAATGTGAATTAGACTTTAGGTGTTGCTATCAGGATCAAAATGTAATGCAAAGGTCATTTTCACCAATCATCTTTGCAGAATAGTGTCATCAGCAATTATACCTATCATCATTGCAAAGTAGAGTCATAAGCAATTATACCAATATAATTTCATACTACCGAGTTTTGCAAAACATGAATAGTTGACACATTATAATTGTGCGAGAGACACCTAGGAAATGTAACAAGCAAAAAGCAATACTTCATCTGGGAACTGTTCCATCATTCGACATCCGTCATCATTGATGGCTCGACACAATGTCATGTCCCACTCTGTTTCGTTACGTCTAACTCATCAGGGCGCCGACAGAGCCTGAACTCACTCTGACCTTCGATTGTGTCGAGCCATCAAGTATGACGAATGTCAAATGATGGTACAGTTCCCAGATGTAGCAATTTTTTTTTGCTTGTTACATTTCCTAGGTGTCTCTCGCACAATTCAGTGAGCCACTCTGTGTAATTAATTTTCTTATAGAAAGTTAAGAAAGAAAGGAAGAAAATTCTTATAGAAAGGGCTTTAAAAGTAAATGAAGATGCTTGGGTATATTTCTGTTTAAAATATCCTAAAAGTTACTTCTTAAAATGTTTAAAAAATCGGGCACGGGTTACCTCGGATCTTTTCCTCTTCACATTGGATTCCTTACGCTCATCCTCCCTACTTCGGAATCGCTTCGCTCGTCCTCAGAATATACAATATGTCAAATGTATACTGCCACGCCTAGTAAGTAATACATAAATACAGTAATAGTAAATACATTCGTTTCATTCCCAGTGGTCACCCATACAGAACTGACCACGCTCGATACTGCTTAACTTTTATGATCCAACAAAAACTATAGAAATACTTGTTGTATTAAAACTTGACTTGTTTTACTTGTTTATTATGTTAAGGTTTGCACTTGTTCTAATAGGTTCTAATTTTAACCCAATTGAATTATTTCTGACTTTTTTCAATTTTTTAAAAACGAACACAAGTCATTTAATTAAAATTGGACTAATGCTGATTATAAGATGAGACATAGCACATATATGGTAGTCTTGGTATCCGGAAAAAAGTACACGAGAAAAAATGTAGGAAAAAAGGACACGGGAAGAAAAATACACAGAAAAAAAATTCACTGAAAAAAAGTTCACAGAAAAAAGTACAGAGAAAAAAAATACAAGAGGACAAATAAGACATAAATAATTATGTCTAAAAAATTATTAAAAGGGTATGGGGTAGCTCGGAACTTTTCCTCGTCACATCGGACTCGCATCGCTCGTCCTTAGATTGTAAATACATCCGTTTTATTCTCAGTGGTTATTCATACAGCACTGCTCACGCTCAATACTGCTTAACTTTTATGATCCAACTAAAATCATGGATATACTTAATGTATTTAAACGAAAGTTATGTAATTCTTATACATGGCTACATGCGTCTAAATCTCAATCCAACCGCATCCAAATTTTAACTAAGTCATTATTTCAGGTTAATGACGTCATAAAAATATTATTTTCCTAATAGAACAACTACAGCCCTAGACTGATTTTTATACAAAGGTTCATCTCTCTAGCATATACATATCTGTATACACTAGAAGCTACGATGATAATAGACAAATACACACACAACTTTGTAAAAACCCCTCAGGTGGTCTTAAAACACCTGAAACGGATAATGTCGGTGTCATCCCAATTAAAATAAAACGGATGTATTTACTATCAGAGGACGAGCGAAGCGAGTCCGAAGACGTGTCACAGTATACATTAAAAAAACAAAATAAAATGCCCGTTTTAGGGCCTTTCGGCCCATAACGGGTTCCCGCAGGGTATTCACCCTGCGGGAACCACCTCAGGTGGGTAGCATATACTACACTCTAAGAATTAATTAAAGTTGGCGAAATCTTTTTAATACAAATACTATTCATAAAATCTTAGAGCTTAGCCCGGGCTGCGATCCCCGGACCTCCGGTGCCGAAATCGAACGCCTTAACGATCACGGCCACGGAGGCAGACAACAGTATACATTAAGCGACTTAAATATTCAGAAGACGAGCGAAGCGAGTTAGACGTTGGGAAAATGAGCGTAGCGAATCCGATGTGACGAGGAAAATTTCCGAGGTTCCCCGTAACTGATTCTTAGATTTAATCTTCAGTTAATATTCAAGTAAATTGTTTGCAAGTTTAAGGTGTACTTATTTTGATTACATTTTTTGTCGTTTTTTTTTCTCTACAAATTGTCCCCGTGTATTTCTTGTGTGTACTTTTTTTCCGTGGTACTTTTTTCCTGTGTGTTTTTCCCTTGTACTTTTGTCCTAGATTCGTAGTCTTATACACAGACAGACGTATTGCAGTCTATCGTTTAGTTTAAAAATCTTGACAGGTCAGTTTAGACACCACTGATTCTTAAGAAAAAAATCCCTGCAAGAAGGGAGCGGGAAAAAACTATGTAAACAAATCAGGTTATTTTACCCGTATTTTTTGGCGATGTTTTTTTACATATCTTTTGGGTAGTTTTATTTTAAAATATCATTTTTAAGATTAATTTAAAAGTAGTTTTCAAAACGATGTAATTAAAAGAAGAACTACAAACAAAATGCACGATTGCCGGGAAGAAGGTTTTTTCCCTACAGCGGTTATTGTGGTAGGGATTTTTTTTTCTTTTTAAGTGAGAGGTTGGTAGCGGCTTCTCTGATTAGTCAATCCCCAAAATACTTATGACCTTGGGGATTTTTAAACTAAACGATAGACTGTAGTCTACATTCGTGCCAAATCTCAATCCGATCCCATCATTTTTCCGCGTTTTATGAGTTTTCGAAGATTTTGCTGAATCATTATTGCGGGTTAATGACGTCAAAAAAATTATTTTCCGAACAGTACAACTACAGCGGTAGACTAATTTTTTTTAGACTGATTTGTTTTAACTCTCTAGCATAGATACACTCGGTGCTACGATGATAACAGACACACACACACATACAGACAGTTGTCTGTCTGTAAAAACTACTTAAGCGGCCTTAAAAACACCTGAAACGGATATTCCGATGACATCCCGGTTTTTAGATTTTTTGCAAACACAATACTTTTCATATAAACTTACTGCATAAATGAGGAAAAGTAAAAATATTCCTTTTTAAGTTTTGAATACCACGAGAAATCTTGAACCAAATTAAATAATTCTCAAACTGTACGAACATGCTGATGTGATGATGAGCTGCTCATGTTTTTGTGAACAACTTATTACATCATATTTCTTGACATTTCATAAATATGAAATTATCAAAGTAATATACGTATTACTATTTATTTATATTTATAATTTTAAATAGTAAAATTGATTAATTCATTTTATTTTTTTAAATAAAAATTTTAAAAAAATTAATAAGCGTTATAGCTTCGAGTCATGCCTGGCAGAGTATTTTTTATTGGTTTCAAAAGTTAAATGGGCAATTTCTTCCTAATTGCTTGGCCGTAATTAAGCATGAAGTATAATTTTTCGTCATATTCAATCGGTCGTATAGAAGATTATTGTTTAGATATATTATCGCCAACTTTAGAATTCACTTTGAGCGTAACGGTTGCTACTACCACCCGAGGTGGTTCCCGCAGGGGTTATCCCTGATGAGCCGCAAGGCTCTAAACGGGCATTATTATCATTATTATTATTATATTCAATCGGTCGCAATTTCGAAGCCATGAATGTTAATAAAAACATCTATTTATTTATCGTTATAATTTTTTTTAGTAAATTTTTTCAGCTCACACACACACAGATATATAAATATATATTATATATATATATTATATATATATATTAAATCTTAAATTACTAGATATAAGTAGCCTTTAGTTCTTCATATTACAACATTTATTTTGTTTCAATAATTTTGCTTACAGTGTGTCCATTTCTAAAACACTAACTGAAACATAAAATTCATTAAACAATGACTCACAATAAAACACTATTTCAAGTACTTAAGATATTCAAGTTACTTTTTTGATGTTTGAAAATTTTATTGATAAGCTCTATCCAGTAATAAGATCTCTATGGCGATATCAGTGACTGTTGGCGTTAAGTAAATGAATATTGGAATAAATAAAATAATAATTATGTAATTATTACATATAATTAAATGTTGTTATGGCACAGTCTAATTTTCTCTTGCATGATTGAAACACGAGACTTACTAGCAGTTTATTCCCCGAAATATTTTTTGAGAAGTTTAGATTTTGAGGGGATAACCTCATCGTTACGTGTTACAGGGACTAATGCTGTAGTAGGCAGCTTGTAGCGTTTAAAGAAACTGTTACATCATTTCATGTTTTATAAGTTATACCATGTAGCGTTATCGTTTACTTTTGTAGCGTCGTATGTTCTTAGAATTAAAGCTTATTGTGTTATCGTAAACTTTAAAGCGCCTAATGTTCTAGGAGTTAAAGCGTATAGCGTTATCGTTGGCCTTTATAGAGTCTAAGGTTGTAGGAGTTAAAGCAGATTGTACTGGTTGAGATGGTTCAAGTTTAGAGGTTTGTTTGTATCGTGAGGGAGTGGTTGGAATTCGAGGGAAAGTCGACCCACATGACCAGGCTGGAGCTACTTGTTCCAGCTACCGGGCTTTAACTCCCAATAGCTTTAATAACATACCTCTGCCATCTCACTCTACTATCTCATTATTGGGACATATCCAAACTCCAAACTTACCTTTACCATCTCACTCTACTATCTCATGATTAGGACATACCCAAACTTACCCATGCCTTCTCACTCAACTATCTCATTGTTCGGACATATCCAAACTCTAAACTTACCTCAACCATCTCACTCTACTACCCCATGATTAGGACATACCCAAACTTACTCATGCCTTCTCACTGAACTATCTCATTGTTAGGACATATCCAACTCTAAACTTACCTTTACCATCTCACTCTACTATCCCATGATTAGGACATACCCAAACTTACTCATGCCTTCTCACTCAACTATCTTATTGTTAGGACATATCCAAACTCTAAACTTACCTTTACCATCTCACTCTACTATCCCATGATTAGGACATACCCAAACTTACCTTTACCATCTCACTCTACTATCTCATGATTAGGACATACCCAAACTTACCCATGCCTTCTCACTCAACTATCTCATTGTTCGGACATATCCAAACTCTAAACTTACTTCAACCATCTCACTCTACTATCCCATGATTAGGACATACCCAAACTTACTCATGCCTTCTCACTCAACTATCTTATTGTTAGGACATATCCAAACTCTAAACTTACCTTTACCATCTCACTCTACTATCCCATGATTAGGACATACCCAAACTTACTCATGCCTTCTCACTCAACTATCTTATTGTTAGGACATATCCAAACTCTAAACTTACCTTTACCATCTCACTCTACTATCCCATGATTAGGACATACCCAAACTTACCTTTACCATCTCACTCTACTATCTCATGATTAGGACATACCCAAACTTACCCATGCCTTCTCACTCAACTATCTCATTGTTCGGACATATCTAAACTCTAAACTTACCTCAACCATCTCACTCTACTACCCCATGATTAGGACATACCCAAACTTACTCATGCCTTCTCACTGAACTATCTCATTGTTAGGACATATCCAAACTCTAAACTTACCTTTACCATCTCACTCTACTATCCCATGATTAGGACATACCCAAACTTACTCATGCCTTCTCACTCAACTATCTTATTGTTAGGACATATCCAAACTCTAAACTTACCTTTACCATCTCACTCTACTATCCCATGATTAGGACATACCCATGCCTTCTCACTTAATTATCTCATTGTTAGGACATATCCAAACTCTAAACTTACCTTTACCATCTCACTCTACTATCTCATGATTAGGACATACCCAAACTTACCCATACCTTCTCACTCAACTATCTTATTGGTAGGACATATCCAAACTCTAAACTTACCTTTACCATCTCACTCTATTACCGAGTAAATCTAACATTATTTTACCTAACAGATAAAAATATTTTAAAAGATCAGGTACAGGGTACCTTGGAACTTTTCCTCATCACATCACTACGCTCATCCTTCTTGCTTCGGACTCGCTTCGCTCGTCCTCAGAATATGCAATTCGCCAAATTTATTCTGCAGCGTGGCTTCGGGCTTGCTTCGCTGGTCCTCAGATAGTAAATGCATCTGTTTCATTTTCAGCGGCATGGGTGACCGCTAGCATGGGCACTGACTATGCTCCCTCAAAATCATGGATATACTTGTCGTAGTAAGACGAAACTTAGTGTACTTATTTATTACGTGAAGTTGTATACTTGTGCCAAATTTAAACTCAATTTAATTGTTAAAGAATTTAAAAAAAAAACAGTTTGGACATTTGATAAGAATTGAACTAATGCTGACAGTAAGATGAAACTTGGCACATATCAACTATAAGATTGAAACTTGAACTTCAACAACATAAAGGTTAATTTCTTTACCAATTTTGTTTTAAAAATATAATTCCTACGTAAGAAAAGGCGTGTGTACAAGAATTGTCTAAAAAATACACACACACGGAATAAAATGAAATGATTTTTAGGAATAAAATAAAATGATTTTTAGGAATAAAATGAAATGATTTTTAAGAATAAAATGAAATGATTTTTAAGAATAAAATGAAATGGTTTTTAGGAATAAAATGAAATGATTTTTAAGAATAAAATGAATAGGTTTTAATAAAACCTTCAAAGAAACCACCAAACCAAGTAAGCATTAAACTAGTCTAATAATGGTGTGTAATTCCATTTTTAGAGCCATACTTTTATGTAGCCAATAATATAATTGTGCGCATTTCCTTTGAAAAATACAGAAAAAATGAGTTACGAGTATTGCCTGATTATTGAGTAGTTGTAAAGCATAAACCTGATCCTTACGCAAGCAATGGATTGTTAAACACGGAATCACTTTTTCCGATGGAAATTCGCCCCACATGCAAACCACCGCGCCACAATTATTTAATTATAATAAATGTGTATCATTTGATACTACCGTGTTTTGTAAAACATAATTAACACAATATAATTGTGCGAGAGACACCTAGGAAATGAAACAAGCAAGAAGCAATGCTACATTTGGGAACTGTTTTGTCATTCGACATTCGTCATCATTGATGGCTCGACATAATGTCATGTCCCACTCTGTTTCGTTACGTCTAACTCATCAAGGTGCCGACCTGATGAGTAAATGATAATAAATGTTCTAGTGAAAGGTCTAGACGTCTCTGTCCTTCACCAAGTTCTCTCGGTACTCTGGGTGAAAGTTGACACCTTCTTCGAGGGACTTAAAAAGGTATTTTTAGGTTGAAAGGTTTTTATGGGTGAGGATGGATTACGTGGTATTAGAGAGTGTTTTGTCGAGAGAAGAATTTGGATTATAAACCGGTTTGTCGTGAGCCATGTGTCTTTATAATCCACACAAACAATATCATCGTGTGGTTTATATCTTGTATTGAATTACGCGTCGTAATTCAAATTCTTGCATTGGTTTGGTTCTCTACCAAAGCAATAGCTAGATAGCTACTAAAGGTATCAATAGCTACCAACCTTGCTAGGTGCTAGCTGTACATGTTATAGACGCTTTCGGGATTGTAAGTATACGAATTCTGATGACATTTTAGTAATATTTTTATTTTCTTAAAATTTGATTCTTATTTAAAGACCCCTCCCTCCCTCTTTCTGGAAAAGACTCTCACGCTTTACTATCTTTTGCAGCACTAGTAGACCATAAATTTCTTCTGTTAACAACATTACTCCTCAGAATCTAGTTTTTTTGAGTGTTATGACTTCGGAATCACTTGCTCGTTCGCATTACTCGGCACTAATTTCTAGTAGTGTTATAGTCTGGTCATCAAACGAATTTTCCGCTAAGTTTTAAATAGTTACAATTTAATTTTGGAAATCTGTTTGAGCATGTTTAGGGATACCTAGAATAAAGTCCCCTAACTTTGCATCACAGCTGCGATCGCAGTGGACTAAAACGTAAAAAATGAAAATTTGTCTGAAAAAAACCTGTCAAAGCTGGTCAAAGTTTTATCCTAATTTTCCTATAAAATTATTATTTTCGTTAGCTTTTTTGGACAATTTTTTTTTATTCCCAGGAGACATTTATGGAGTATTTTGTCTTCTCTATTTTTGATCTCTTCATTAATTATCAGGACAATGGCCGTTTCAAAGAGTTGTTTATTTATTATGCCGTTGAGTTATCATAACAATGCCGTTGAGTTATAATTGTGAATGCGGAATAATTTCGCGTCAAAGTGACAATTTCCAGTTTATTTACGTTGTAGAAAAATAAAAGTGTGGTTAATTTTTTATTTAAAATCTAGAGTTAGTTAACTAATCCCTTGTTAACAGTTTGAAATAAGGAGTAAACCAATAGGAACTTATTTTTAGACTAGACAGCTTTAAACTTTATTTGGAAGAAATATCAAAATTTTAACAAATAAAACTATTATTTTATTTAAATATATAACCTTCTGCATTATTTAAAATCCTTAACTAGATACTTACAACAAAAATACTTATAAAAACCACAAAATTGTTATTTACCCAACACATAAGTAAAAAATAAAAAAGAATCATAGATAAATGGAAAGATACAGAGATAAACTTGCTTAGTCATTCAATTCAAATTATCAGGAATGCCAACTTAAATTTTACTTTTAATTCAAAGACAACACTGATTTTTATCCAGAATACTGCCTGAGCAATGAACAAATTTATCAAGTACTAATATAAACGTTATCATCGTTTCATTTTATCTTTTACGAATCTTTCTTCTTTTTGGTTGTTAAAAAAACAAAAGTTTTAAGCCAATAAATATCTACAACACTGTCAAACATAATTATTTTAGACCAAAACAAATGATGTGAAGAAACAAAAGAAACTATTTGATTGTTTATTAGTTTTGTTGGTTAACTTTTGAATTAATAAAAGTTAAAGTTTGAATTAAATACAGTTTAAAGGTGTGATTTGTCTTTACTTCGCCATAATAATTGTAATAGCTGATCTAGTTACTACGTTGTTTACTTAAAATTCCCCAAAGATAAGGTAAGAAAAGTACTGACGCCATTTTTATTTCTGCCGGATTTAAGTAAAAACTATACGTTTTTTTCTAGTTTAGACGTTGCAACATTATCAAAACACACTAAAACAGTAGCAAATATTTTAAAAAATACATGCATGTGTCGTTAAAAATATTATAACATAAAAACAATGTTTCCCGGAATGGATTTGAACTTTAGATTTCCAAGCAAATGTTTAACCGATTGCGCCAAACTTAAAAAAGGAGAGCGGAAAATGATTTACTTCCCGCCCTGATTTTTGTTCCCTCCCTTATTTTCACAAACATGCCGTAAGAAGGCGCGGTCGAATATCCACGGCCTTCTAGAACGTTGGATCACCAACAAACTTTTTTTATAACTTTTTTTACAAAATTTTCAGTAATTAGCCGGATTTATGATAAATGAAGCCTATTTCCGTAATCTGCACGCTCTTTTGGTTAATCTCAAAGAGTATTTACATTCACTCAACGATTTATTTTTAATCTAACTTGGTACATACATAACTACTGTTAGACGTCAATGTTATCTACCTGATTTGTGTTATATTTTGAATGTATTAATGAACATTAGCACAAATTGTTATTATTTGCAGTCAACAACACCACAACAAAGAGGTAATTCGTATATACGTATGTACGTACGTAAAAAGTTTGTTGGTGATCCAATGTTCTAGAAGGCCGTGGATATTCGACCGCGCCTTATACGGTTTTTCCTCCCTGAAAATAAGGGCGGAAATTTAATTTTTTCTCCCTTCTAGAGAAAAAACTTTTTTACAAAACTTTATCATTCTCTGTTATCAATTTGAGAACCTGATCGAGATTTTACTAAACCTTCAATTTGGTTTTTTGTGGGTTAATTTAGTGCTTGCAAAAGTATTATTCCCCTACTCCCTTCAAAACAAATACTGATCGCTCCACTGTAAGTACTTGAAACTGTAATCTATAAATAAAATTAACGATGAATTTTCGCCTCTTCAACAACCTCTGACTATATATATCTCTTGACTTTATTGGAAGAGCAAATGTATGTCCTTATATTTCGGTTTTTATTATTAGCATTATTGATATATTATATTTTTAACTATTGTAATTTAAGACAAATTTGATGAAGATTTACTTGCTCGGCAACTCCGTGGATATTTGGAATGGCGGTCATTTTTCGGATACTGTTTCAAGTTTTTGGGTTCCGATAGAGGACCTAGAAGACACGTTATGTATGCAGTAACTGGACGAGTCAATATACATGACAACACAAGGCGACAACAAGTTTATATATAAGGCAGGACTTATTGACACCTCGTCAAGTACGTGCTTCAACATACTCATCGTCCATAGTAATGACACTTACTCGGCTATAAATAGCTTTCAACACAATAGTGTACTTTCTAATGAGATAACAGAAAAAGTTTTTATACCCCTCACTTGGCCCTGTAAGGCCTGTTTGCCGAAATACCGTCGAAATGCATATTCTTAAAAGAACATTCTTTATTTTGATATTTACTTAAAGTTTCCGAAAGATGGTTCCTATAATAGACTGAAGCATTAGTTTCTTCGATAGAGTTTAGGTTGTTGGAAGACAAGTTCAAATGATGGTTTAGTAAATGGACGGCAAAAAAGATTAAAGATTAATAGTTCCTTTCAAGGCAAATCCTAACGATGGTTCTACGGAATGCAAAGTTCCAATAATGTTTGATGGATCCACCGAGGGTCAACCCTTACTCATGCTTCGTTCACACGCGGGGTGTGACAGGGAGTTGAACCAACCTGGCAGTAGTCGTGTAATCGGGATTAAACACGGGGTTCAACCCTATAACCCTCTGAAATATATATAGGTTGAAAAGGGGGTTTTAAACCCCCTTTTCTGTGAACAGTTAGGGTTATACCTCCAAGGGAGTTGAACACGGGGTTAAACCCCTGTGTGAACGAAGTATATAGTTCTATCCGACTTTCCATAGTTAGTAGTTGTTGCTTATGTTTATAAAATAACAAGATAAGAAGCGCATGCAGCGCTTTCTAGTAGAGAACACTAGAATACTTTTAATGACACTTGTCTAACGTTTTGCCTCGGTAAAAGAAGCTTCTTGGCCGCTACGCGGCGTCGGCGCTGGTGCCGCTTCGCAGCTCTTGCACCTCCCTGTGCGGTCGCTTCAGGGCCATATAGTTGTAGTCCCAAAAGTAGTTAATAAGATTTATTTATGTATTATTTCATTTCGATCTGAGAAAGTGTTCGAAAGGTATCTTGTTCCGTATTATATATATATATATATATATATATATATATATATATATATATAATATATATATATATATTATATATATATATATATTTTTTTTTTTTTTTTTTTTTTTTTTTTTTCTAGTGCATTTTTATAATATTTAATGTATTTCTTAAATATATTAATATTTCTTAATGCAAACCAATCAATATTTATTATTTGATTTCACCGAAAAGCATATTATATACAACCTCAGTCTGCACAGCGCAAAACCATGTAAAATAATTATACATTTTTACGTGCTAACAAGGAAGTGTCCGCATAAGCCCACAACTGCTCTCATAAGCCTCATATTGTACATGTTCTGTACTCTTAACACTTTATTGATGGAGGGTACAGTGTACCCAGTACACGTACCTAATGCATACATTATGCATATATTTAAAATTTTACACTCATATATTATTTTACGACGCCGAGTCTATAGGATGACATGAAAAGACTGTGTTCTCGTGTCAACTCGCAGGTAACAAATAAGCACTGTAACATACCGAGGACGTTCGACATATTCATGAAACATGATCAAGTCGAGCATTTTCACAAATATGCATAAACACGCTTTTATCTAGAAAACTGTAAATCGAACTCAATGCGACATAGATTTAAAATAGTGAACAACTGGAATAAGGTTTCTTAAAAACACACACACACAGATATTTATATATATATATATATATATATATATATATATATATATATATATATATATATATATGTGTGTGTGTGTGTGTGTGTGTGTGTGTGTGTGTGTATTGTATACATTATTTGTATGAGTATCTAGACGAAATGGAACGAAAACATGGAAATATATTTTTTTATTCGTAACAGAAGCACAAGCGATCGCTTTTATGCCATCATGTTTACATTTTTTTTCTTTGATAATTCGCTTAAAACAACAAAAGAAATAAAACAATTCGGGTACGGGGTTCTTTGAAACTTTTCCTTATTACATAGGATTCGCTGTGCTCATCCTCCCTGCTTCGCACTCCTTTCGCTATTCCATAGGATATACGATTCGCCAAATTTATACTGAAGCATAAATTCAGACTCGCTTCACTCGAGTCTGAAAATTTTCGCTGTGTCATTATTGCGGGTTTAGTGACGTCATAGAAAAAAATCTGAATTGCACAACTACAGCGGTAGATTGATTTTTGTACTAAATTTTAACTCTATCGCATAAATACACTAGGAGAAACGATGATAACACAATCACACACGTACGCAAGCAGACAACTTTGTGAAAACTACTCAGGAAGGTATAAAAACACATGAAACGGATAATTCCGGTGACATACCGATTTCAGATTATTTTTCGCAAACCCAATACTTTTCCTATATACCTACGCTTTAAATAAGGAAAAGTAAAAACAAGTTAAAAATTTGGCTACTTTAGTAAACTCCTGTCCCAGTCATTATTATATTCAAAATTTGAGAGCAACCCAAGGATTTTGTCAGTTATTTAGTACGTTCACACACACTCTAGATCCGCGGATCGTATAGAATACGTATACAATACGATCAGCTAACTTCATGGTTCTTACAGCGTATTTGTGTATTCGATCGAGTGATAACTGATCCCGCCAAAACATGGCGTCTTGTATAGTGAACCTTCACTTTTGGTTATAAGGAAGTTTAAAACAAAAAATATATTTAATTAAATTGTGATTCCTTTGCGTAATAATAAAGTTACACTAAAAAAAATAATATTCCAAAAGTTATTTAATCAAAAACGGTTATATAGAAGTGAAATAAAAGTTCGACGATAAGGTTATCCGTTAAATACGATCGTCTCTTAAGGTACACACACAAAAAGACAGCGTATCGGGGGATCCATTTAGATTCCATCTCCCTAGTTCTAGCGTATGCGATCGGATCCCCTCCGCATGGTTCATACAGCTTAAATTACCGTATTGAGAGATCGTACTCTATACGATACGCGGATCTAAAGTGTGTGTGAACGTACTAATTGTTTGTAAGTACTCAGTACGTGTCTTGTACACGTACATGTAATATAAACCATGTGTCCCAAGGAATGACCCTATGATCCTAATATTCCACCCTCTTCTATGCAGGTGCGGGAGCTGTAAATCAATCTAACACGACATTAATCTGTCTTTTCAATTTTCCATTGTCATTTTACTCTCCGTTAGATTATTATTAAGAAAAAGCACTATATCTTATTTTATTACTTTTGCTCATTTATACCCTAGGTATACCGTAGCTGCCTCCGTGGCCGAGGTCGTTAAGGCGTTAGTCTTTACACTGGCCGGAGGTCTGGGGTTCGCATCCCAGGTTACGCTCTCAGTTTATAGAAGATTATTGCTTTGATTAAGTATCGCCAACTTCAGAATACACTTTGAGCGTTTCGGTTGCTACTACTCCGAGGTGGTTCCCACAGGGGTTATCCCTGATGAGCCGCAAGGCTCTAAACGGGCATTATTATTATTATTATAGACCGTAGGTATACAGGAAAAGAATAAGGCGCGGTCGAATATCCACGGCCTTCTAGAACGTTGGATCACCAACAAACTTTTTTTATAACTTTTTTTTTTCAAAATTTTCAGTAATTAGCCGGATTTGTGATAAATGAAGCCTATTTCCGTTATCTGCGTTAATCTCAAAGAGTATTTACATTCACTCAACGATTCATTTTTAATCTAACTTGGTACATACATAACTACTGTTAGACGTCAATGTCAACAAATACGACTTGTCAAAATATAACACAAATCAGGTAGATAAAAAAATAAATCGTTGAGTGAATGTAAATACTCTTTGAGATTAACCAAAAGAGCGTGCAGATTACGGAAATAGGCTTCATTTATCACAAATCCGGCTAATTACTGAAATTTTTGAAAAAAAAAGTTATATAAAAGTTTGTTGGTGATCCAATGTTCTAGAAGGCCGTGGATATTCGACCGCGCCTTATTATATACCGTAGGTATACAGGAAAAGAATTGTTTGTAAAAAAAACCCGAAACCGGGATGTCACTGGAATTATCCGTTTCAGTTGTTTTTATAGCCTCCTAAGTGGTTTTCTCAAAGTTGTCTATCTGTGCGTGTGTCTGTGTCTGTTATCATCGTAGCTCCTACTGTATTTATGCTAGTGAGTTAACCTTAGAGTAATACTATATATAGAAGGAGCACAGGACCTTAAACACAATGTAATTCCACTGATAACACGAAAGCCGGTTGACTGGTGCAACTAAGTAATGCTGCCAACCTGACAACAAAACATTATTTAAATATGTGTCATAAATATCTATTAATGAAGAAAGATCGTGAAGAACAAATATAATAACTTAAAACACCTGCTGAGTATTTAATAAAACTGGTCTTAGATGGCAAAAGAGTGGCGGAATACAAGAATCTACATTTAGTTGACGAGGACTACTTTTTATATATAATTTTAATAAATACGTTAAATTGCAATTTAAAATGCATAAAATATTGTAATGCACCGATATTTATATTAGTATTTTATGAATAATCAATCATTAATTAATAATAGAACATAATAATTCAGCAACCGGAAGTATTGCCAACTTTTTTTTAGAAATTGTATATTGTAAGGGTGGCAGCATTACTTAGTTGCACCAGTGAACCGCCTTTCGTGTTATCAGTAGTGGTCATTCTATATATAGTATTATTCTAAGGAGTTAACACTTGGTACAAAAATCTGTCTACCGCTGTATTTTGTTGTGCTTAACCCGCAATAATGACTCAGCAAAAATGTTGAAAAATCATAAAACGCGGAAAAAAGATGCGCGACTGGTTTGAGATTTGGCGCGTTTCATCTTATTATCAGCATTAGTTCAAATGACTTGTGCACGTTTAAAAAAATGTAAAAAGTTAGATAATAATCTATTTAAGTTGAAATTCGGTTCAAGCATGTACCTTTACGTAATGAATAAGTGCACGAAGTTTCGTTTCAATATGACAAATATATCTATGATTTTGTTGGATCATAAAAATTAACCAGCATCGTTAACTTTTGGTCAGTGCTATGTGGGTAACCGCTGAGGGTTAGATGAATGTATTTAATATGTGAGGACAAGGGAAGCGAGTCCGAAGCAGGGAGGATGAGCGTAGCGAATCCGATGTAATGAGGAAAAGTTTCGACGTACCCCGAACCCGACTTTTTATTAATACATCTTGACCGATAGCAATTAATTTTTCTTTGCTGACTAATTAACAGTTATAAATAAAGATTTGTTTCGAAAGTATCACCTGTGTTTCTGATTTAAAATGTCGATTTTAATTTTATTTAAAAGGAATAAAATAAACGAAATGCTTAGGATGTATATCTTCCTACAATGTCTCATATAAAATTTTGTGTGCTTGCATTATTTTTTTACTTAGAAGGCTACTTAATATGTACATTATAATATTAAAATTTGATATATTAGACAAAATGTGATATAATACTAATTGTAATTAGTGTTTTTATTGGTTCCCAACATAAAGTTGGGACCCAAGTAAATATGGCGATATAGGGCAATTATTCACTTAGGTACCGATAATATATTTACTAAATTATATAAAAGAAATTATTTAACAATCTTAATAGGGGATGTTGAAATGCAAAGGGGCTATTGTATGGGGTTGTGAAGGGGGGGGGGGAAAGATTGATAATTAAGTATATAAGATAATATAGTGCGAAAGTACCCTTGGGTCCCAACATAAAATTGGGACCCAAGTAAATAAGTGCTGTCCCAGTGTTACAGTTGAAATTGACGATACAGTTATAACCAAAAGAAAATATAATATTACAAAATATTTTTGTTCTCATAGCAACAAACTTGTAATTTCTTAAAGTCTTAACTCCAGTACAAATTAAAACTGAGGGATTTTAATGGAGTTTAGACAAACCTCCAGTTCCTATACCTAAATCCACTCGATTTTTTCAGATGAATTGAGGTTGGGAACCAAGTAAATAAGTGCCTATTAGGGTAGGGAATTTATTTTTCCATTTTATTACCTATTATTATTATTATTATTAGTTGTAGTTTTATTAATATTATCATTATTTTATAGTTATTTACTAATTTATTTTTGTTTGTGTCATTAATTTTATTTTTGGTGTACATATTTAAATAATTCTGGGGCAGTAGTCCGCGAGAGTGGCGAATTTCCTTTGGAATACTTGCTTTCTTACGACATGGTTCATAGTCGGAAAAATGACACTTTATTTCCCTGTCAATTACCATAGATTTTTACGCATTTTTGCGAATGAGGTTAGGGTCGTGGAGGGGGGAAGTGGACAATATATAGGCAATCATACAAAGCTCAGTTCGTGCTCGTATTCAAAAAATTTAGTGCATTTCCGGTGAAGAATCTATGAAAATTGACAGACAAGTAAAAGTGCTTCACTTTCGGTTATGAAGCATACACTGAGCACCTGAGCAAGTTCTGGATTAGTGTTAGTGCGCTAGAAAGCTTGTATTATACAGAGGGAATTCGCTCAGGTTGCTGAACACCGCGCCAGAATAAACTTACAATGTGATCATAAACTCACAATGTGAAAATATATAGCTAAAAAGTTGTCTCTGGGACCAATAATCGAACCCTGGACTCTGGGTTTGAGTACTTGGAGTACTCCGATCGAGTCCTGACTAGTTTCATTCTACTCAGAACCCTAAAGCCGTTTTCAGCACACCCCATATTTTTTCTTGGCGAAAGATTGTAATATTAAAATTTAGCGATGTTTTAAAATTTTTGTTGATTCTGCAAACTGGTTTACCTCATAGCAACCTGGTTTTTGATAGGTTTGTGTCTTCCCAAGGTTGATTTCTGTACCATGTTTGAGTAAAAAATATTTATCAACTATATACATTGGTATCCAAAAGCATTATTATCATATCTGTAAAGACCATGTTTCAATTATCACCTTATTCCTTTATAGATAAAGAAGAGGTATAGTTCGCCTGTTTGTGTAAAAAGGTTAAGTCTAAAATATGTGTTGTATTTGGTGAGTATAAAGGGTCGTGTTGTGGTATGCCTGGTATGTCTTACTGACAAACTGGTTTCAACTCTCTGTGTGTTTGTGTTTGTATGTGTGTGTGAGGTTGGAACGCTGGGTCCCTCTAGTCCTTCCCACTGCGTCGTACCAATAACACTTAAACTTCCAATTAGTTGCAAATCATTTCCTTAAATATGTCGATCGATAACCTTCAATTTAATGTACCACTGTAGTCTAATTGAGTGTTTCATGTATTCCTATGAGCGTTTCTCTAATAACAATACAACTAAATTAATTTGACCTAGAACTGTACTAATTTTATTTGTTGACTTAATATTAAGTTCAATATTTGATAATAATTCGTAGCTTAGCTTTTAATTAATTATAGATTTTTTGAAATGTAACATTTTCTGGGTAATCATCTGTTTTTATAATATTGCTTCCCTGTTCGAAAGGAGAAAGTTTTGTTGTAGTTAAAATTTGAACACAACTCTTTTTTTATCTAATGTTCAGGTATTCCCTCTTGCATATCTCAACAATTCGAACAGTTGGTGTATTTACGAAAGAATGTGTGTGCGTGTCTTTGTCTTGTGCACTCTATACAATCTCTACAGCTTCGACGGAATTTGAAACTTGGCATGGAAATCAAGCTTATATCTTGTAAATGGAGTCCATTATAAATAATGAATAAGCAGAGACTCTCCACAAAATAAAACTTCATTAGCAAAGCGCTTTCAATCTAACCACGCTTACATGGTGCACAGTAACTTTCCAACGCTTTTTCAGAATTTATTTATTTATTTACATACTTGAGGTTACTTTATTACAAAGTTTCTCAATTGTCAAAATGCTGCAATCAAATGAAAAAAAAAACAATAAAAATAAATTGATTGAAAATTATTACATAAACTGCGTAATCAAAGACAGCATAACTTGAAAAACAAACTTAAAAATAAAAACAAAAAAAGCATAACATTACATGAAAAACTCTTAACATTTAAAGTGGGAATAAGTTATCAGCTAAAAACTCGTTAACATTATAGTATGCTTTTTCATGCAACAATGTTTTAATGCTTTTTTTTAAAGTTTTGGGTGGAAGTTCAACTATTGAAGCGGGTAATTTATTAAAGCACCTTATTCCATTATAATTTGGGGAGTGTGATTTGTTGAGCCTACAAGTGGAATATTGATGTTAGCAATTTATCTAGTGCCAATAAATATGTTAATATGTGTGACGTTATTAACCCACAAAAACGATCCCACAAACATTTCAATCAATCAAAAATCCTCATATAGTGATAGATTGGGTTGAAATTGTTCACACATATACCGCTATGTATGGTTCACCATGAAGTTTCATTGTATTATCATAATTAGTTCATTATATATATATATATATATATATATATATATATATATATATATATATATATAATATATATATATATATAATATATATATATATATATATATATTATATATATATATATATATATATATATATATATTTATATATATATAATATATATATATATATATATATATATATATATATATATATATATATATATATATATATATATATATTATATATATATATACATGTAAACAAAACATTATTTCATTGATTGGCATAAATTCGCTTATATCGTAGTATGCCAGTATGGCACTTATATAAACCAGTAATATCACGATCTGATAAAGTTCAACAACCATGGCCGCGAAACGGTCTCCAGCACCGACGCCGCGGAGCGACAGAGAGGGCGAATGCCTTTTTTTTCTTATGCTTTCGGAAATTTGTTTATATCGCTGCAGCATGGCACTTTACATAAGCTAGTAATATAACACACTGATATAGTGCATTGTTTTCAAAATTTGGAGTCTGTAGATGCTGAAACTTGAGCGTTTTTTTGTAGGTACAATTTTTTCGCTAACGCGGTGCCTTCCTTTTTAAAAAAGGGCAATATGAAAGCAATATAGATGTTCAGAGATTTTAAACTTTAATTAAATAATATATAATCACAGATAAGTATTATTGATTACAGACTGGCGCTATTTAAAATTACTTTATTTTTAAATCGACTACACAAAATAGCTTAATTTCCTGTGTAGTTTAAAAAATTTGTATCAAAGTTATTTAGTAATTAAAGAAATGTCGGTTTGTCGGTCACACCTACTTGGTGGACACCCACACTGGTCCTTTGCATCAAGATTGCGCTGCAATTAATTTGCTGGTGCGTTTAAAAACCTTGAGCTGGTAGTTCCCACGCAGCACTGTCTCTTTCGCAATGGTCCGCCTGTCAGTCTGATGATGATCCAAGCAATTAGAGCACGCAGCACTGTCCTCTACCTAGACTACCTGCACTGTCTCTTGTGTATGGTCCCCTTGTCAGCCTAGTGATGATCCAGGCAAGTAGACTACCTTGCACTGTCTCTTGTGTATGGTCCCCTTGTCAGCCTAGTGATGATCCAGCCAAGTAGACTACCTTGCACTGTCTCTTGTGTAATGGTCCCCTTGTCAGCCTAGTGATGATCCAGGCAAGGAGACTACCTTGCACTGTCTCTTTTGTATGGTCCCCTTGTCAGCCTAGTGATGATCCAGGCAAAGAGACTACCTTGCACTGTCTCTTGTGTATGGTCCCCTTGTCAGCCTAGTGATGATCCAGGCAAGGAGACTACCTTGCACTGTCTCTTGTGTAATGGTCTCCTAGTCAGCCTAGTGATGATCCAGGCAAGGAGACTACCTTGCACTGTCTCTTGTGTAATGGTCTCCTTGTCAGCCTAGTGATGATCCAGGCTCTCCTGAAATATCAAAATCTTCCTGAAATATCTCCTTTTTCCATAAAAAAATAATAAATGTCAATGTATTGTTCCTCTGTTACAACAATATTTTATATGGAAAGAAGATTTAACTTATTTATTTTATATGGTATACTTAATGTGTAGTTGTGAACATCACGTTAGGTTCTCTTTTGTATTATTAGGTTTTTGAAGTACTTGGATCCAATATATATAAAAGTTGCAGTTGATTGAGCACCCTGTCAAATTTAGATTGGTATCAGTTATTTCGATTCACTGACTTTTCTTGTTTAATTCGTTTTAACCCTACTTACATCCTCATATAAATAACTCACAAACACACACGTTTTCATCGGACGATACCCCTTTCTTACACTTATATACTTACACACACTGAGAAACACTACCTTCGATTTAATGATGATACAAATGTTTCGAGTGCTCTTTAATAGTTACGCCGTTTATTAGAGCGTCCCTAGCCCCCTCTAAATGTCTGAAACCCAGTCTGCTGGACTAAGCTTTCGCTTCCCAATTCCATATAATATTAATTAGTGAGCCATATTATAATAATTCCTTATATTATATTATTATAATTCCATATTATAATTCCTTATAATTCCATATTATAATAAGGCATTGTATAGCTTAAAATAAGATTCTTTATTTTGTTTCGCTTTATCTCATAATAGCAGGTGAAGTCTGAAGACTTTAATTACTAAACTGTAACACGCTATCTCCTATGGTTTGGTAAGAGTAGGGGGGGGGGGATTTTAATAGCTTTAAAATCTCTATATGTAACTACAATATTTTCAGTTATTGTCGTCAATTTAGCACCCGAAACTCAAAAAACAGTATGGTTAGATGAATGGAGGTATGTGAATTTTCTTCTTGTAAAAACGATTTAGGTTAAACGGCTGAAAGGAATTAAATTAAATTAGTCCTGCGAAAAAAAAGATTTGATAAGATTTCGGGGAGAACCCAACAACAAATTTTCTTAAACATTGATCGTCCGTGAAAATAATAAATTTATTTTCTTCTCAAGGGATCAATGAATTCCTTATCAAAGTTATATGTTTATTTAAAGTTACGGCTTGAAGTGAAGGCTTTAATGCGAACTTAAAATTTACGCTTTACATTTTTCAGCAGTAAAACGTACTTTACTGACAATTTAAATTTTTCAGTTGCCTATTTTAGTACCGCTTTGAAGAATTTTCAACGAAATTAGGTAGGAATCTAGTTATCAAGACGTGCTTTAACTTAAGATAATGACATCATTCTACGAACCATTTTTAAGGAAATTATTTGATTTTTATCTCTTTTTTTTAATAAATTCTTTATTCTATAAATTACAAAATAATATAAAAATGAGCTGCTGATGATGACCCAGGAGCCTGAGTTGAGCAGCTGTGTTAACTGTCTAACACTATAAATTATATTTAACCATAAATTTATAATATAATAAAAAATATCGATGTATTTATAAATTGACAGAATATCATTAGATTATTATTTATGTATTATATTTTTTTAATTATATTTAATTATTGCTAATATAAGCTGAATAAGTTGTATTAATATTACTTTATTTCAATTACTAATTATAAAGAAATTAATTTCTCTATTTTATTAATAAAGAAATTTAAAAAAAAACTCTTCAAATGAAAAGAGGGTCTAGTAAACACTCAAACTCCTTTATTAAATTTCGTTAAAAAAAATTAGCCATTTTATAAAGAAATTGTTTAAAACTGTAATACATGTAAAGATTGGGGACAGAGTAATAAAAATGACAAAATTATTTCCATGTTGAAAGGAATGATGTTATTTTATGTCAGGTGACACACACACACACACGCGTTTCTTCGTGATACTACAGCTTCACTACTTGTCTAATAAAACTCAGCAAAAAACTTGATTTTTAAAAATAACTGAAGTGTATGTCTTGATTAAACACGGCGAGTGTGTAATACCGGTTTTTTAAAGTTCGTTACGTATACTACCGAGTAATCTGCATGTGCACTTGACACTGGATTATTTTGTCACTATGACAACTACCGTTTCCTCTGCGCAAGTACTTGGCACTGCTTTTATGCGTCTTTGTGGCTACTACCGTTTCATCTGCATATGCTCTTAAGACTTTTTTGCGTAGTGTCGCAATGGGTACTATCGGTTCATCTGCATATGCAATGAACACTTTTTGACGTCGTGTCGCAATGGGTACTATCGGTTCATCTGCATATGCACTTAAGAAGAATTTAAAGCCTCGTTATGGAAACTAATGTGTCATCTGCATACCCATTTGTCACTTGTTTTGTGCATATCTATGGCTGCTGCCGTGTCATCTGCATACGCACTTAAGAAGAATTTAAAGCCTCGTTATGGAAACTAACGTGTCATCTGCATACCCATTTGGCACTTGTTTTGTGCATATCTATGGCTGCTGCCGTGTCATCTGCATATGCACTTAAAACACTGTAGCTATCTGAACCTACTGAAGCAAGCTCTAGAATAGGTAGAGACACAGGATCAAGACTAACCTACATAGAGATGGTTATGATTTAAGCAAGGTCTCCTATCACAAACCTTTATAAGGTTAGATTTTGATATAAACTGAATAAGATGAATGGATAATAATTGAATAAGAAAAATAATTCTGAATGGGAATTGACAGTTGAAAGTTTAATTGTTTAAAATACGGGCCTTCGGCCCGAAGCCGATACGTAGCGTCGACCCCAAGGACTGCTTTGGAGCCCCAAGGGCTCCAAAGCAAGAAAAAAGTTGGCAATACTTCCGGTTGCTGAATTATTATGTTCTATTATTTATTAATGATTAATTAATAATTCATAAAATACTAATATAAATATCGGTGCATAACAATATTTTAAGATTTTTAAATTGTAGTTCAACGTTTTTAATTAAAATTATATTAAAACTAGCCCTCGTCAACTAAATGTAGATTCTTGTATTCCGCCACCCTTTTGCCATCTAAGACCGGTTTTATTAAATACTTAGCAGGTGTTTTAAGTTATTAAATTTGTTCTTTACGATCTCTTTTCATTAATTGATATTTATGACACATATTTAAAATAATGTTTTGTTGTTAGGGTGGTACACCTACTTAAGTCCACCAATCAACCGGCTTTCGTGTTATCAGTGGAATTACATTGTGTTTACGGTCCTGTGCTCCTTCTATATATATATATATATATATAGTATTATTCTAAGATTACTTCAAACAGTTATCTTACACCTGCTGTTCAGTACCTTCTTTTTATTCGTTGGTGATGACTTCATAATTAAGTTATTTGCCAATCGCGCCACGTAGAAGGGTCCGATCGAGTTGCAACTCCTTTGTTTTAGAATGGCTACGACTTTAAGAAGACCATTTCCAGGTCTTTTTGCTTTATAGACCTGCTTAGCACGCTGTGGTTCCATGGTAGCCATTTTTGTTCTGTCTGTCTGGGCATTAGGCTAACAGAGGTGGGGACTCCTCTTTCATACTACCTTCTTACCATCTAGCAATACTGCACCAATCACGTTTCGTTAAAATTGTTAATCTAGACGTAAACATACATATTATAAAAATATATATATATAGACCCCTCCGTGGCCGAGGACGTTAAGGCGTTAGTCTTAACACTGACCTTTGACACCAGTGGCGTAGCCAGGATTTAATTTCGGGGAGGGCTGAATATATATATATATATATATATATATATATATATATATATATATATATATATATATATATTATATAATATATATATTATATATATATTATATATATATATATATATATATATATATGTTTTCAAATTATTTTTATATCTTTTAATTTCATGGAATTTTTTTTATATATTATGATATTAATATTATAAGTTCATTGTGTTATTTAATTTATTATTTTATATATATTTTTATAGGTTTATTTTTGTCACATATTTATTGCGGGTTTAGATTATGTAAACATTTCGGGGGGGGGGGCTGAAGCCCCTCAGCCCCCCCCCTGGCTACGCCACTGTTTGACACCGACGGAGTTCTGGGGTTCGCATCCCAGGTTACGCTCTCAGTTTATAGAAGATTATAGTTTAGATAAATTACCGCCAGCTTTAGAATACACTTTGAGCGTAACGGTTGCTACTACCACCCGAGGTTGTTCCCGCAGGAGTTATCCTTGATGAGCCGCAAGGTTCTAAAAAAATAATAATTCTTTATTGTTCTCAAAAAGTACATATGATTATATATATATATATATATATATAATATATATATATATATATATATATATATATATATATATATATATATAATCTGTGTGTGTGTGTGAAGATCAGCCACATGCAAACACTTTATTTTTTTAGTTTTAAGTATCTTAGGAGTCCCTTGGAAAATATTAGAGGATTATTTGTTACTTTATTACTTTTGTGTTAAAGTATTATTTTTTTATGCTAATGATGCTTAAGTTAACATACTTTGAGAAATATTGAGTTCTACTTGTAACGGTGTCCAACGTGCTCTTGACATAATTAATACTTCTTAACAAATTAATCAAAGTATATCTTACAAAAATTTGTAAAATCTTGCTTATTGCGAGATATTTAATAAACCAATTAGTTTTTATTTATGACAAGTTTGTTTCTGTTTTAGATTAAAGTGTGCCAGGATGATAGTGGTCTTGCCGATAGTCGAATCCTATCAGTGTTGGCAGTATCTCTTAGCTCATACTTTTAATTGTAAGTTCCTACCTTTTAGTTACTTAGCATTAAACGTAAAACAAGAGGCTCTTGGCCTAATGGCTGCCAGGCGGCGTTGGTGCTGAGGGCCGCTTCAAGGGCATGGGTATTATCCAGTTGGTTGTACAAAACTATGCCTCTAAAATTAGAAGTATGCACTATTATTTGCACTAGTTTAAAGCTTAGTTACTTATCTTTAAGCTTAGTCAGTTATCTTCAAAGGTTTTAGCGCATTTCCTTTGAAAAATACAGACAAAATAATTTACGATCAGTACTTGACAATTGAGTAACTGCTTAGATTTTAAAGCATGAACCGGAACCTTAAGCAAGAAATGGTTGTTTAGCACGGAAACACGCATTCTAAATGAAATTCGCCCGATGCGGACCACCGAGCCAGAATTATTTATTAGTTATAAACTTATATAATGTAAAAACTATACAAAATTATCATTCCAACTAGGATTGTTGTTAAGCACCCAAACACACAAATCCAAAGGAAATTCGCCCATGCGGACCACCGAGCCAGAATTATTTATTAGTTATAAACTTATATAATGTAAAAACTATACAAAATTATCATTCCAACTAGGATTGTTGTTAAGCACCCAAACACAAATCCAAAGGAAATTCGCCCGACATGCGGACCACCGCGCCAGAATTATTTATTAGTTATAAACTTATATAATGTAAAAACTATACAAAATTATCATTCCAACTAGGATTGTTGTTAAGCACGGAAACACGCATTCCAAATGAAATTCGCCCGACATGCGGACCACCGAGCCAGAATTATTTATTAGTTATAAACTTATATAATGTAAAAACTATACAAAATTATCATTCCAACTAGGATTGTTGTTAAGCACCCAAACACAAAGCCAAAGGAAATTCGCCCGACATGCGGACCACCGAGCCAGAATTATTTATTAGTTATAAACTTATATAATGTAAAAACATACAAAATTATCAACTAGGATTGTTGTTAAGCACGGAAACACGCATTCCAAATGAAATTCGCCCGACATGCGGACCACCGAGCCAGAATTATTTATTAGTTATAAACTTATATAATGTAAAAACTATACAAAATTATCATTCCAACTAGGATTGTTGTTAAGCACCCAAACACAAAGCCAAAGGAAATTCGCCCGACATGCGGACCACCGAGCCAGAATTATTTATTAGTTATAAACTTATATAATGTAAAAACTATACAAAATTATCATTCCAACTAGGATTGTTCTTAAGCACCCAAACACAAATCCAAAGGAAATTCGCCCGACATGCGGACCACCGAGCCAGAATATTTTTTTTTTACAAATACAAGTTTACGACTCTCTAACATGTCGGCTAATCTTTTTCTGATAATAAAAAATTTAGAAGCTGATTCAGGCGTCTATATTCGACTGTCCTCCTCTATGCATATTTTTTTCCAATTTATAATATTATACCTCGCATTAGTATTACTTTAAAACATGATAAATAATTGAGAAAAAAATATATATTAGTTGACATATATATAAAATTTAACATATGTTAATTTCCTGAAGTTAAAAGCAGGTACTCATAGGGTAACATGTGATGATTTTGGTTGAGTCCTTCTTACAACTCACCATGTAAAATAACTCATTTTGCTTCTGAAATAATTGTAGCAACGGATGCTTCATATTATAAGATGAGGTTATCTGTACTCAAAAAAGTTCATAACATCATTAAAACACTCTTTATTAAACACATTATTTTTTTTAAATTATCGAGCGCCTTTATTTGAATTGGCGCGTTAAATTACGTTCTAAACGTAATCATTTCTTCTCTTACAGAATTTGATTTGATTTTTGAGCCAAATTTGATTGAAATTAAATTAGACTTTTAAGCGTGTTTACGAGATATGTGCACATTGCACATCCATGTACACATACATACAGACACCTTTATTTTGGTGCTGTAACTTACAGGCTACATAACTTGGGTTGAAGAGGTCATACATTTTAGCGAGTTTCCTTTAGAAAAACATCGTTAATGGGATAGGCGGCATGGCGGGAATCGAACCTCGGACCACGACTTCAATCCGTTTCAGAGGTCCCTCAATAGGTCCCCATCATTGTTTATTTTTATAATGTTTTATATTGCGTGTGTAGTATTAAAATGCTTTAGGATGTGTGCAATTTAAATTGTTTTAGGGTGTGTATAGTTCTTTGTGTAGTTTTAAATTGTTTTAGGGTGTGCATAGTTCTTTGTGTAGTTTAAAAAAGAGTCACTGTTCTGACTCTTATGCGTAAACTGGAAATTTGAGGTGAATATGACTATAAATAATCCCCGGATTTTTGTGAAATTCCCAAACTTTGTCCTCAGCATTAGGATTACCCCATTAGGGAATTATGTCCAAAGGATATTCGTCAAAAAAGATATAGGAATCTAACAAGAACTGGGAGCCTCGATAATTTTCGCTTGTGACTCGCTTCGCTCCTCACATAATGTCATGATTATCCAAAGATTGAAGTGTTATAACTTCGGTCTCGCGACGCTCCATCTCATAATAGAATGATTATCTTAAATGAGTGTTATGACTCTCGACCCGCTGCGCACGTCCTCAGAATGAATCAGTGATTCAAAGTCTAAGGTTTCGTTATTACGGACTCGCATCGCTCGTCCTCAGAATGAATTATTAATTCAAAGTCTAAGGTTCCGTTATTACGGACTCGCATCGCTCGTCCTCAGAATGAATTATTAATTCAAAGTCTAAGGTTTCGTTATTACGGACTCGCATCGCTCGTCCTCAGAATGAATCAGTGATTCAAAGTCTAAGGTTTCGTTATTACGGACTCGCATCGCTCGTCCTCAGAATGAATCAGTGATTCAAAGTCTAAGGTTTCGTTATTACGGACTCGAATCGCTCGTCCTCAGAATGAATTATTAATTCAAAGTCTAAGGTTTCGTTATTACGGACTCGCATCGCTCGTCCTCAGAATGAATCAGTGATTCAAAGTCTAAGGTTTCGTTATTACGGACTCGCATCGCTCGTCCTCAGAATGAATCAGTGATTCAAAGTCTAAGGTTTCGTTATTACGGACTCGAATCGCTCGTCCTCAGAATGAATTATTAATTCAAAGTCTAAGGTTTCGTTATTACGGACTCGCTTCGCTTGTCCTCAGTAAGTCATGATTACCTAAGCTAGGTGGTTAAGCTTTAGGTGGCATTACTTCGGGCTCAGAATTATTGGGTTACCAAATATGTAGGTTGTGATAGCGATAGGTTAATTAAGAAACTTAAAAAGTATTAAATAAATGAATTGCGTTTATTTCCGTAGAATTTTACAGCAATATAACTGTTTGTTACCGTCATTTATCGGCGAGCAAATCTTCAAAAGAAATTGACGTTTATTTTTATTACATTTGTAAAACTAACTAATTTAAAAACAACATAAATTAACAAAACTTTAAAACATTAAATAAACTTAAAAATATTATTAAGATTAAAGTTGAAAACTTTGTTAGTTAAACAATTGCAAAAATAAATAAAATTAAATAAAAAAATCAGGTACGGGATGCCTCTGAACTTTTTCTCACAACATCGGATTCCTACCCTCATCCATAGTACTTTGAAATCGTTTCGCTCGTCCTCAGAATATAGATAACACCAAATATATACTGAAACATGTCTTCGGTTAATAAATATATTCGTTTTATTCCTGACGGTCATCCATCCTCGCTTGATGATGCTCAAAGCGATGTTGATTGTCCTGTTGACAGTTTCTAACTGGAGACGCTCACCTAGTGGTCTGATGACTTTTCTTTCTTAAATCCCCATATATACTTATAAAAAGTCTCCAGCTACGTTCGCGGTTGCTAACCACTCGATCTGACCAAAAGGCCGTTTTCCTGCATGTTGTTCCCGGTCAGTGGGCGGAATTACTCAGTACTAGGTGGGCGTGTCTCAATATCAATGTGGCATTGCTAATCAAAGTGACTAAAAAAATCCGGGTACGGGGTACATCGGGAATTTTTTCCCGTAGCGAATCACATCGGATTCGCTACGCATGTCCTCCCTACTACCGACTCGCTTCGCTCATCCTCAGAATATACAAGTCATTAAATTTATACCGCAACACGTCTTCGTAAATACACCCGTTTTAATCCCAGCAGTCAACCATCCAGGCACTGACCACGCTCGATGCTGCTTTAGTTTGTGATGTAACAAAAATCATGGATATACGAGTCTTATTGAAACAAAACTTAGTGTACTTATTTATTACTTTATGTACTTAAATGAAAAATAAAAACTTTAAATCAGATACACGGTATTGGTATATACTTGTACTAAATTTCAACTCAATTTGATTATACTCCTTATTTTTTTTCAATTTTATAAAAAAAAAACCCTACTTAAGTCATTTGATAAAAATTGAACTAACGCTAATAATGATATGAAACTTTAACATATGTTAGTCCTATACATGGCTACATGCGTTACAATTCCCAATCGGATCGCATATTTTTTCGCGTTCTATGTTTTTAAAGATTTTCACTTAGGCATTATTGCGGAGGAAGCGGGACCCTATTTAATTTTTCAAAATACATGAATAAGTTTTTGCGTCCCCCCCCCCTCCCACCCCCTATTGCTGAAACCTAATATTGTTGTTTATTTTATTTTAATTTAATGTCAAATTGTAATCAATCATGCGGATCATGAAGGTTTTAATTATCGTTCCAGTAATTTAGAACGCACAGCTTGGTGCCCCCTCCCCCTTCGATCGCATACATTTTATATAAGATCACCCTTCCCAGGATAGGGCTACCGCCACTGACCCTATATCATAATAATTCCGTTTTTTCCTCCCTTATTTTGAATAAAATATTTTTTGTTTAGCTGAAAATTCAATCATTTAAGGAGTAAAAAGAAAAATTCAAATACTCTATTGCACATTTTTATTGATTTATTTTTTTTTTTTGTTTACTTATTTCCATATTTACAATAAAATTATTAAGCAACATAAACAAATTAATACATTAAACATGACGGTTAAATATATATAGAACTTAAGATTAAATATTTATGAACCATTGACACCGTCAATCAAAAACTGGTGACCATTCTGCTGCTGTGATAAATTACAGGAATCTTTCCACTTTTAAGGCAGAAGCCCTGTGTTGTGGAATGATTGTCTGTGTACTTTACTCAACAAAACATCTATTCAAACCATGTATAGAATTTTATATACCATGTGATTTATATTTGTGAACTAAATAAAATTTTTTGTTTATAGTTTTAGTGGTTTGTATAATAAAAACGACCTTAGTCCATAGATTTTAAACTCACCTGAACTAGATTAGATTATCTGTTTATTTTATCATCTTTTTCTTGTTTATTTATGAGAATCAATTTTATTTTTTTAGTAAAGACTGTTTTTGAAAGATTAAAATTTATGTATTTAGGTAAATTATTGTATAGTTTAGTACCGATGAATTTCCATTGCCTTTGTCCCATGGTGGTTTTCATAAATGGCTCAATCAACGTTTCTTTATGAGCTGATCTTGTTTTACCTATAACTCTAGGCATTTCTAGATTATGTTTGTGGAGTTGATTAAGTGAAACCATTTGATACATATAATCTATTTTCAAAATATTTAGTTCTTTAAATAGAGGGCCTGATCTTTCCTCTCTATCTTTAAATTTCATAACTCTTATCAGGGCTTTCTGTAATATTAGTATAGGTTGTCTAACTGTGGATGGAGCCGCACCCCAACCAATTAATCCGTATCTTAAAATTGAATCCGCTATAGCATAGTACAAAGTGCGCCTCTGATCCACAGTAAGAAAACCTCTAGCTCTAAGCATTATGTATATTGTTTGCCTTAATCGTTTTTGCAATTCATGTATATATGTTGTTTCCACTTGAGGAAAGCATCAATATGAATTCCTAAATACTTTGTTGTTTCGACTCTTTCTATTTTGGGACAAAAACATTTGTCCGGAAATGTATTTAAGCAATTTTTCCTATCATGAATACTAATTTCCTTGATATCAGGTTGTCCTCTGACATCAAGAGAAAAAGTAATGCATTTCGTTTTGTTTATGTTTAATGTAAGTAGGTTTTTATTTAGCCAATGCTTCACACTTATCAAATCACTCTTTAGTTGCTGTATAGATTGCTCCCAAGTTAACCCAGTCTCCAGTATTGTAAAGTCATCGCAAAAACCTATGATTCTACCATTCAGGTTAAGCTTAAACAAGTCCAGTGTTTGAATTAAAAAGTACAATGGTCCTAAGACCGTCCCCTGAGGTATTGAGAAGTTTGAGCTTTGTTCATTACTTAGAGTCCCGTTCAAGTTCACTACCTGAGGACGGTCCTTTAGATAGCTAATACACTAGTTGAGTAGTGGACCTCTAATACCAATTTTTTTAATGTTTTTAATTAGAGATTCGTGAAATATAGAATCAAAGGCTTTTGAAAGGTCAAGACAGACTGCCACTGGTTTAAGTCCGTTATCTAAGTTATTAGTGACATAAGATATTACTTCAGTTATAGCATCTTCAGAACTAAGTCCTTTTATTTCTCTAATATTTATGTAATGGGTAGTTATATAATAATAATAATGCCCGTTTTAGGGCCTTTCGGCCCTTCAGGGTATTCGTCCTGCGGGAACCACCTCGGGTAGGTCACATCTACCATGCTCAAAGTAAAGCTAAAGTTGGCGAAATCTTTTTACATCAAATCCTATTCATAAAAACTAAGAGCATAGCCCGGGCTGTGAACCCTGGACCTCCGGTGCCTAAGTCTAGTACTAATGGATGTTAATATTCTATATATGTTATGTTTTCACATTGCTAAAGGGTCCTTTGGTGTTCTCTTCCTAACTATTGCTCCCTGGGCTTAATTGCTAATGGATCCTTTGGTGTTCTCTTCCTAACTATTGCTCCCTGGGCTTAATTGCTAATGGATCCTTTGGTGTTCTCTTCCCTGGGCTTAATTAATGGATCCTTTGGTGTCTCCTCCTAACTATTGCTCCCTGGCTTAATTGCTAATGGATCCTTTGGTGTTCTCCTCCTAACTATTGCTCCCTGGGCTTAATTGATCCCTCCTCCTAACTATTGCTCCCTGGGCTTAATTGCTAATGGTCCTTTGTGGCTCCCTGGGCTTAATTGCTAATGGATCCTTTGGTGTTCTCCTCCTAACTATTGCTCCCTGGGCTTAATTGCTAATGGATCCTTTGGTGTTCTCCTCCTAACTATTGCTCCCTGGGCTTAATTGCTAATGGATCCTTTGGTGTTCTCCTCCTAACTATTGCTCCCTGGGCTTAATCCCCGGATACCGCCTCAGTTCGTTTCTGCCTTGAAAGTTTTCTAGCACTTCATTCTATATTTTCTCTGCTTCAAAAGTATACATTCTTGTCTGTTTTTATACTATTTGTTCAGTAACTTCACTTTTTGTTCTCTAGTAAACTGGTTAGTCCGTTTGTTTGATGAAAATTTTGATTTATTTAAAAACTGTAAGAGGAAGTTGAGAAGAAGATTTATGATATAACAGTAGCTGAAGGAAACCCACACTGTTTGCCCATGGTCACTATGCCCACGTTCTCTCTGACCGTGTTCAAAAACACCCTAGATATATAGTACTCTTGGTTATTATATAGGCTCTATCACGGTTGCCACTCGCTTGGCAATCATCTCATCTCCTATGTTTTCTTATTTCTTTCGTCATCTGCTTTAACTTGGAGTTCCTCTCAGTATTAAAGTTCTCTACATATGACGGATCTTAAATCAACGCTCGTGAGAGTCATGTGCCTTTAAATACATAGTGAGATTGCCAACGCTGTAGTGATCTTATGAATATACGAGGTTAGGTAGGTAAGAAAAAGAAGAAGAATATGTGTTTGAGATATAAATAAGAAGGAGAAGATTTTGGATTGTGTTTGATGAATATTGAGTGTAATAAAAAGTTAATTAAAGTTATATATTAGTGTTATTTAAACACCACCAATGCCATTAATCTTTTAGCGAATTTTGAAGAAAAAATGAGCTTATGAGGTTGGGGTCATAGAGGGGGGGGAGTGGATGGAGGTGGATTTCACTGATCGAGAATATTTTTTATCATTCAAGTATTTATTAATTTAATTGATTCAATCAGGTAATAATGAAATAGTGGCTAAAGTTTACACGTGATAGAAGATAGATTTTGGTAGATTTAGATAGATTTAATGCAGCCTGTATTTTAATTGCATCGGCAAGATGCGCA
The DNA here is from genome assembly GCA_018340805.1 of Microvelia longipes. Taxonomy (NCBI): domain Eukaryota; kingdom Metazoa; phylum Arthropoda; class Insecta; order Hemiptera; family Veliidae; genus Microvelia; species Microvelia longipes. Next base: position 51,730,913 of record JACMZG010001870.1, on the reverse strand, counting down.
CATGTGATTAAATGTTATTACCTGATAAAATCGACTAAATCAATAAATTAATTAAATTAAATTTACACTTATCTGCCATCAGTAGCGTTCTCTGGAAGTTTTAAAAAGGTTTCTATTTACTTTTAGTTTCTGAATTTTTGAAATACAGAACATGCAACAGAGAACCGTTTTTGTGAAAAATACATACAGAAAACAATATTTTTAAAAATAATAAATGTAGCTGTCATAACCAAGAAATTGCCATGGTATTCATAAATTTAAATATAAAAATATAATCAGTCTTTTTTGGAAAGCTATTGGGGCTAGTTCATGAGTTGTCCGCACCGGTCCGCCGCAGCGCTATTTTTAGTACCTTGCGATAATCGAATCCAAACTTTTCCTCATTTAAGTTAACCCCCCCCCCTGGTCTAGTCATCTGTCCGACGTATTTAGTTTTGGCTTGTTATAACCTTAACTTTTTGTTGTAACCTTTCTATTTATTTATTTGTTGACGAAGTTAAGTTTTAGCCTTAGAATACTATGTATAGAAGGAGCATTACTGATACCGCGAAAGGCGGTTCACTATGTAATGACCACTATGTAGTCTTATGTAATGCTGCCACCCTAACAATATACAATTTTCTTATAAAAACGTTGGCAATACTTCCGGTTGCTGAATTATTATGTTCTATTATTAATTAATGTTTATTCATAAAATACTAATATAAATATCGGTGCATTACAATATTGTAAATATTTTAAATTGTAGTTTAACGTTTTTGATTAAAATTATATTAAAAGTAGTCCTCGTCAACTAAATGTAGATTCTTGTATTCCGCTACTCTTTTGCCGCATCTAAGACCGGTGTCATTAAATACTCAACAGGTGTTTTAAGTTATTATATTTGTTCTTTACGATGTTTCTTCATTAATGGATATTTATGATACATATTTAAAATAATGTTTTGTTGTTAGGGTGGTACCCCTACTTATGACCACCAGTCAACCGGCTTTCGTGTTATCAGTAGAATTACATTGTGTTTACGGTCATAATGCTCCTTCTATATTAGTATTATTCTAAGGTTTTAGCTAATTCTGTGATTATTTCTTTATTTAATTCTAGTGTTATGTATATGTGCTTTGTTTGTTTTCTGTGATTTTTAGTTGTTAATGTAGTGTTTAGTTTATTAGCCTGATGATGACAGTGTTGGGTGAAATGGCCATAGCTTAATTTTATATCTAATCAACTTATAGAATTAAATTCATTGTTTTTAATTTATAAAAACATGTGAATTCTCTAAACTTACTCTAACTGTTTTTTGTTATTATTTATTATGTTAAGCCAAAAATATAAAATTATATCGAATGCTTGGAAAAATTAGTTTCATTTATTATTTTGGACCTTTTCCTCCTCAAATCTTTTATAATTTAAAATAGAGGTCCTTATAAAGTTTTTTTGTTGCACAAAAAAGGAATTTTTATTGTAAATGCATTTCTGTATATTTACTATGTATTTATAAAAATGTTAAACGCGTCAAAACCTTATTCGAGCTTCTTTAAAGTTTCTGGGAAAATTTTTCCAAATTTTACTTGAAACGGTGAAGCATTAGTCGTGTTTACTCACTGGGACTTATACAGGGGGTACATTTCAATTACATCACCCTGATTAACTCAGCTTTGTGTGGAGCTGTCGTGATAAAATTGGTATCTACTACTGAGTTGACCACTGAAAGTTCAAATATTCAATTATTTGGATCATTTTGATACTACCGAGTTTTGCAAAACATAAATAGTTGACACAATATAATTGTGCGATAGACACCAAGGAAATGTAACAAGCAAAATGCATTGCTACATCTGGGAACTGTTCCATCTTTCGACATTCGTCATCATTGATGGCTCGTCATAATGTCATGCCCCACTCTGTTTCGTTACGTCTAACTCATTAGGGCGCCGACAGAGCCTGAACTCACTCTGACCTACAATTAATTCCGAAGAATATAATGTGAAGTACTTACCAGAGACGAGCGGTGCTCTCTTACCGCCATCATGCATGGCAAGCAAAACATAGATCATTTTGATATTACCGAGTTTTGCAAAACATGAATAGTTGACACAATATAATTGTGCGAGAGACACCAAGGAAATGTAACAAGCAAAATGAAATTGTCTTTGGCACAATAATATTGTGTCAACTATTCATGTTTTGCAAAACTCGGTAGTATCAAAATGATCTATGTTCTTGCCATGCATGATGCGGTAAGAGAGCACCACTCGTCTCTGGTAAGTACTTCACATTATATTCTTCAATTATTTGTTTAGAAATCGTCTTCCATTTATGTTTACCTGATTACCAAATGGTGTTTATGTAAGAGAGCACCACTCGTCTCTGGTAAGTACTTCACATTATATTCTTCAATTATTTGTTTAGAAATCGTCTTCCATTTATGTTTACCTGATTACCAAATGGTGTTATCTACAGTGACTGAAGCTGAAGCATACCTGTATAATAATTATTGCATAAACTGTGTCATATCCTGAACAATTTAATACCAATATAATTTAATGGGGAAGATGCATAAAAATTTTAACCTATGATTCTTTTTTGTTTTGATTGGTTAATCGATACATTTTTATAACCAATTAAAAAAAATGAATATTTAAAAAAGTAAGATTCGCGGCAAAAAGCTGTGACGTCACTTGGGTTGTTGAGTTTATTGGTTCATTTCAAGGTCAATGCTAAAAGTAAAAAATGTTCAAAAACTCTTTTTTAGTTATACCAGTTTTTATTGTATTGCGAGTTATTTTTGATCCCGCAATGCTAAAAATTATCATACAAACCTGGATCTAAAACGTTTTTGGCAAAGCCGTTCGGATATCAGTAAAAAAATAAAGTTTTACTTGATTGTTGTTTACCTTACGTTTCGTTCAAATAGAATTGGGGTGAATAGTTATTATTTTAATAGTCTGCACTATCTTTTGTAAAAAATCACGTGAATAATTGCTAGTTTTAAATTATTTTTCTTTAAATTAAGTACGTACATTCATCATCTTACAGTTGTGACGAGTAAATCCGATTTTGAGCTGTATTCGGCGTTGAGGTTACTAAAAAAAAGCTCTATTGATGCCTTTTTTATTAAAGATAGTGCATATAAATTAAAGAATAATTATTTCCTCGAATTCAATGTAATAATTTCATAAACTAAACGAAAAGTAGAGTGAACAACAAACATTTGAAAATGTATCGCTGATAGTTTATAATGTGCACAAAATTACCACTAATATTTCCTTTTAATTATTTAAAATAGCATAAATATAATTATAATATTGTTGAAATATAATACTTAAAAACTGTAAATACATCGAGAACACATAAATTATTGTTATCACATGTGATAAGAGTGATTTCCCTCCAGAACTTGAGTTCACTAAAAAAAAACTGTGAAGCTGTTTTGCAATAGAATAAAGCAGCTAGGAGTCTGAAAATTAAAGTTACGTTAAGCAACAAATGATGAACACGAAAAGTTTCTAAATAAATTCGTTGTGGTGCGATACGGTCTCGCAATGAGCAACACGCCCCAACAACAACAGTAAATTTTAAAAATAAATTAAAAATAGTTGGAACACTCTAAAAAAAATTTGCAAGTGCTATTATTCATTAAATTTAGTATACTTTTAAATAAAATTATATTTGGTAAACATGTATCTTCCTCATTCCTGTAATTTTTTCCCGAGCTATCGTTTGGCATACATAAGGACAGTTACCTATTTATAATTAAAAATAAGGTTACTGGTTCACCAGAATTCACCACTTCTAATACATTGCATTGGGAAAATCAAGGTCTGGGGAAAATTACCGGAATCCAACGATATTGGTATCAAATTGTCCAGGATATGAACTGATCCATATAATGGTTTGATCCAATTTAAGTTTTTAAATCGTAGAAAAACACATTTTGGTAATCAGATTTCCATACATGTCAGACGACCAAAACAATAACTAGGCATGAAAAGTGCCAGTGGTCGACTTAGTAGAGGTAGATACCAATTTCATCGCTTTAGCTCTGTAAGGAGCTAAGTAGGGTAAAGAATTTTAAATGTACTACCCTGTATACTGTAGGCAGACTATAATACAATACTGGGAAGCAGTGCTGGGTTAGCCTAACTATAGACGTTTCTGGCGTTTTTCTGACCCACTAGCACGCACAACTAATTCCCTTCTCTGCTTCAATATGATTTGCTACCTAGCGCCTTTGGTGCCCTAAGTGAACTCATAAATGTGCTTTCAAGTATTTTTAATTGGATTATTTAGTGGCAAATGGTCACTAAATCGCCTATTAGGAAACTGTATTGATATTTTGGGGTATGGCAAGTAGTTTTTATAATTCAAACACAAAACTAAACTACAAAACTAAACTAGTTTTGTGTTTAGTTGTGATTCAAAAACTTAGGTTTTTTTGTAGTTTTGTGTTGTTCAAAAACTAAGTAGTTTTGAAATTCAAAAAACTAAAGTAGTTTTGTGTTTAGTTGAATTCAAAAACTAAAGTAGTTTTGTGTTTAGTTTTGAATTCAAAAACTAAAGTAGTTTTGTGTTTAGTTTTGAATTCAAACTAAAGTAGTTTTGTGTTAGTTTTGAATTCAAAAACTAAATTAGTTTTGTGTTTAGTTTTGAATTAAAAAACTAAAGTAGTTTTGAATTAAAAATTTCACTTAACTAGGGAACTTTTTCGGTTCGATTTAAATAAACGTTTATATATTATAAATAAACTTATTTTATTATTATTATTTATAAGTAAAAGTTTTTGCGGTGTAATGCTAGTTATTATTACATGATTTTTATTACATTTATACATATTTGTATATTTATTTATTGACATAACATGTGTTTTGTGTTAGATAAACCAATTGGTACTTTTTAAATTTTGTTTATCTTTTGAGAACCAATTGGTACTTTTTTTAAATTTGTTTATTTGATCTTTGAGAACCAATTGGTACTTTTTAAATTGTTTATTGAGAACAATTGGTACTTTTAAATTGTTATCTTTGAGAACCAATTGGTACTTTTTTAATTTGTTATCTTTGGGAACCAATTGGTACTTATTGAATATGATTTGTCTTAGAAAACAAATTGGTACCGTTGAATATATTTTGTTTTAGAGAACCAATTAGTAATTATTGAATGTGTTTTGTTTTAGAGAACCATGTGGCAGAGTGAAGGTAGTCTCAGACAAGGCTTATTATATAATATAGTATATAAATATACACATAGTATTAGATAGTATATACTATTGATGATATAGAAGAGACGTTTTGGCTCCTCTTCCCCATGCAGCTATGTGAAGGTAATTACATGGAATCTTTATTATCATATCATATATATATATATATATAATATTATATATATATATATATATATATATATATATATATATAATATGCTATGTATGTATATGTATATACTTTTGCTTATATACTAAACTCATAGGTGTGATCATCCCGGCGGAGTAATGGCTATTACATGTGCCTGTGACCCAGACAGCCCGGGTTCATATCCGGTTGCAGCCTCTAGTTTGTTTTCGCAAAGTGATGAAAATCCTTACAAGACCCGTCCTTCGAAAGGGACGCTAAGCCGGTTGGTCTGAGCTGTGCGATGTCAGTACTCGTAAAAAAATTACTTAACCCTAATTGAACCTGGGTTTAGACAAAATTTAGGTATCTCAATAGTAGCTTACGCATAAAATATGTTTTCTGCAGTATGGTTTTTAAGAAGAGGGATACTTAGTCTTAATTGTAAACTACTTTCTAAACTAAATATAACACCAAATAGAAAAGCCATGAACTTACGTTTATTCGAAAACCAATGAAAAAAAACAATAAAATCTGTTTAGTTTAGAAATCGGACAGTTTAGCCAAACAAATAAATAAATCTAACTAATTAAATCAATATACTACAATCTGGCAGTGGGCCCATTTTGTTTTTTGTGGAAACTTATGGGAAGTCACGGCTTTTCTGTGGATTAAACACAGAAAACCCTTCCCTTAAACTCACTAGATAGAGCTCAATTTTGTAAGGAGGGGAGTTACCAAAAAAATCCAACGATTTGGCCTGGTTATCCTTGCCTCTCCCTAATTACTACTACTTTCATTACCATAGCTTTATCGGAAGCTCTAAGCTCCGAAAAGGAACAAGCTCTGTTTTCTGCGGCGCGTACAACGTAAGAATTTGGGATTTATTAATACAGGATTTTAAAAAGCATCAGACAAAACCAAATGTTTGCAAAAGCCAAAATCCATTCAGTATTAAAGGCTGCAGGTGGGTCAATCTATATAAAAGTAGCGTTCGCTAGCTTAGTTTTTCGCTCTGCGTCAGCGTAGGAATGCACACAAGTATAAGACGAATCTAAAATATCCTCATACGTCGAAATCCGATCTAGTTTTAATCCGTAGTTTTCAGTAGTATGATCCGAGCTGTAGCGGCGTCAACCAAAAGTGCAGAAAGAATAAGAAGTCGTCATAAATCCCATTTTCAAACCTCTTTTTCTCATCTTTTACTAAGCCGATTTGAATGATTTTTTTTATATTTTTAAAATATTTTTATGTACCTATAGGTGTTTTCACGCTACAGACCCTCAAAAGCCCGACTTTGTTACGTACCGTACTTTGTACCTATTAAAGCGTACACTGACAGCTTTAGTAGGGTTTTGATTTTTTAACTGACTAATAGGGGTGTTTAAATTTTTCTTTTTGACTTGGCGGGGCGGAACGCTGCCTGTATCGGTTGCTGGGCATAAAACGGATATATGTATTATCTGAGTCCGAAGATAAATGCAGTTTAAATTTAACGACTTGTATATGAGTCGTTGACCTGAGGACAAGCGAAGCGGGTCCGAAGGAGGGGGATAAGCGTAGGGAATCTGATGTAATGAGGATAAGTTCCGAGGTACCCCGTACCTGATTTTTTAAAACTGTCTTTACGTTACATAAAGAATTCCTTTAGGGTGATCAATGGGTTCTCTTTAGGAGATCCTATGGGTTCTCTTTAAGAGACCCTATGGGTTCTCTTTAAGAGACCCTATAGGTTCTCTTTATGAGTTCCTATGGGTTCTAGACAAAATTGTCTAGTCCTATGGGTTCTCTTTAAGAGACCCTATGGATTCTTTATATGAGTTCCTACAAGTTCTACTTAATAAACCATATGGTTTCCTACGGGTTCTCTATAATAAACCATATTGGTTCTCTTTAGGAAACCCTATGAGTTCTCTTTATGAGTTTATATAGGGTCTCTTTATATGAGTTCCTAGGGATTCTCTGTAATAATCCCTATGGGTTCTCTTCAGGAGATCCTTTACGTTCCTTAAGTTGGCCTGCAAGTAGTTTATGGAACCCTAAAAGTCGTCTTTGAGAGAGCTCCTGGGTTCTTCAAAACCATGTAATATCGCCTTTCAATACAGATAACACGGTCTTTAATTGTTTACCAAGGACACCTCTGCTCGATCTGTTTTGCTAAATAGATCGCGAAGCTATTCTTCTAATACGTTACTTTGATCACAATTGATTAAATTCTTGACGGAAATTAATTAATTATAAGCTTGAATACATTCCGTAGTTATTGTTCTAAGGTAGAATAAAGTGAAGACGAAGCTATTGTAGCAAAAGGTATTGTCTAGCGTTGTTTGTCTTGTATTGTTTTGGCTAACTAGAGAATTGAAATATTTTGTTAGCTCCAGGTTAAAGTTACGCGTCATGAGAAGAAACATGGTTCCTTACATGATCCAAATATGACGAGCGTGATTTGTCCAATTCAAGTTTCGTCTTCATTGTTAGTGTTAGAAATAATAATAAGTGAGAGGACGCTGCAACTGTAGTTGAAACACTGAAAGAGACGCGTGAGGAGGTGGAATGTAATTATTCCTCCTTATGAATTATTTCAATTAAATATACTGTGTAAATTTTCTTATGAAATTAGTGTATGAATTAGTCGAATGAATTTGAAAACCAATTCAGTAGCTAGGGTTCGGACATTGTTACTCCCGCTTCGGCGCTTTTATAAATGGGATACTGGGATTTTTCGTCTCTTCTTTAGCGTATAAATTAGTGGTGCCCTAGGTTTCTTATATAGCTTTGTTAAGCGCTAAATAAGTTCAAATAGTAAATATTTACGCAATGAATAAAATTAAAATATGAGAATAATTAATACAGAATATGAGAATCGAAGACAAGCGGAATCGACACCTGTTGTTCCAACATCGATCCATGATGTTAGAAGAGGAGGAAGGGGCCCTCCTCTTCCATCACTATGCCGACGACCTCATAGTGTTATTTTCTTTCTAAATTCACTTTATTAATACAAGTATCTTAATTTTGTAGGAGTAAAATGATAATTTTTCCTATGTAGGTATAAGGGAAAACCGTTGTGTTTGCAAAAAAATCTGAAACCGAGATGTCATCGGAATTATTCGTTTCAGGAATTTTCAAGGCCTCCTGACTGGTTTTCTATAAGTTGTCTGTCTGTATAAGTGTGTGTTATCATCCGAGTGTATTTATGCTAGATAGTAGAAACTTCGCACAAAAATCAGTCTACAGCTGTATTTGTGCTATCCGGAAAAAAATTTATTTCGTTATTAACCCGCAATAATGACTCATCAAAAATTTTGACAAATTATAAAACGCAGAAAAGTGTTGCGATCAATTTGAGATTTAGCATGCAGGTAGCCATGTAGAATGTAGAAGACACTTCCGTTTTTTAAAAAATTGTAAAAAATCGGAAAATAATGCAATTGAGTTGAAATTTGGTACAAAGTTCACCATGACATTATAAATAAGTACACTCCGTATTTTTTAATATGATAGCTTTATCTATGTTTTTTTGTTTATTTACGATTTTTTTCTCAGAGACAGTACACAATTATATAATCGCCTAGGCAGCTACGCGGCGCTGGGGATTCTGGTCGCTTCGCGTCCACACGGTTTTGGTCTTAGACTAGTTCGTCATATTACTAGTTTATATAAGTGGCATTCCGCCACGATATAAGTGAATTTTCTAATGCGTTAGTCAACTAAAGTGATTTGTTTATATTATGTTATATACATCAATAATAAGACCGGAACTAATACTGATAATAAAATTTAACAACTTAACCCTCTACCTCATCAATCTCATGAGCTATTTTGTTTTTGGAAATTCGCAAAAAAATTAAAATTGATGGGGTACCTCGGAACTTTTTCTCATTACATCGGATTCGCTACGCTCGTCCTCCCTGCTTCGGACTCAGAAATAAAGTTCGACAAATTTATACTGCAACATGCCTTTGGACTCGCTTCGCTCGCGTGCGACTATACATATTCGCATGCGTGCCAAATCTTAATTTGATCGCATCATTTTTCCGCGTTTTTTGATTATTTAACATTTTTTCTGAGTCATTATTGCTAGTTAATGACATATAAACATATTTTCCGAATAGCACAACTACAGCGGTAGACTGATTTTTATACAAAGTTTCAACTCTCTAGCATAAATACACTAGGAGCTACGATGATAACAGATACACACATACAGACAGACAACTTTGCTAAAATCACTTAGGAGGGCTTAAAAACGCCTGAAACGGATGATTCCGGTTTCATCCCGGTTTCGGATTTTTCGCAAACACAATAATTTTCCTATATACCTACGGTGTAAATGAGGAAAAGTAAAAATGAACTTATATTATTAGTAAGATACTTTTAGTAACGATCTTGAGTTCCTGCTTTGTCTTGTTTATACTAAGAAGGCAATGCTTTGTTGTATTGCATTCTTAGTCTCTAAATATAATAGAGGTAGAAGAACAATTAAGTTTTATTTGTTCTTATATTAATTAATTATATAAATCATGTAAACATTATTAATAACATTGTGTAAACATTATATACTGGATAGCACAATTAGACCTAAAGATTAATTTTTGTACCAAGTTTCAACTGTCTAGCATGAATACTCTGTGAGCTAAGATGATAACCGACGAACACACTTAAACACAGCATAAAGTAGGAAATCAAATTATAAATAAAATGGTTATACAACTTATAAAGAAGACAGAAAAAAGAAAATAACTTTCAAAAGGAAAGAATTAATGTTGTGAAAACCATGAGACTTGCTGATAATATACGGCCTTTTAGTTGGGTTACGCAAAGAAAACTTAAAACAAGATTATAAACAAGATAGTCCAAGAGCCAGGCCTAAAAAAATGACTGTACTTTTCAAACTAAAATTTTTCTCTATTCAAAACATAAATTTATATAATAAACTGCATCCTTAAGTTAACTGAAGGAAAAAGCATAGTCTAGCCTATCCATGAGTGGAGCCGTTCATATGAATGCAGCTCTCTCAAAATAAAAATTAGAAAATCGTACAAATTTCCAGTTAATTAGATAATAAGTGGTTCCCTATAGATCGTGTAGTAAAACAATGAAGGGACTTTTTTAAAGGTGAAAAATTTCCTATAAACGAGTTTTTTTCGTCAAAATCGATACTTAAATACAAAGTAAAGTTAATGAAATTGTTAGATGGCAAAAAAAATGCTCAAAAAGCCAAAATTATACCATGAAATTCGCTGACTTTGCATAAACTGCCATTTTTTTAGTGTTTTTGAAAGAGCCATAATGTTGCAGTTGTTCGATTTTGATTATTAAACACTCGTCATACGAATTATTGAGGACGAGCGAAGTGAGTCCGAATATTAAGGATGTGCGAATCTGATGTGGTGAGAAAAAGTTTCAAGGCTGTAAGAAATGATTATAAGTGACCAGATACGAGTATGCTATGCGGTCTCAATTAATTTGTTCATCATCGCTGTCGTAAGCATTGTTCTTATGTTTTTTTTAAAGAGCTGTTAAACTTTATGCTTTCTGCAGACATTTTTAGCAACATTAGCCCTACTGATTCATTCGTTTTTCAAGATTGTCACTGATGTATTTTGTATGGTTTACAGGCAATGGCGGCGAGTCCTCCAATGCCAGAGTTCCGCGGGGCAGATCACTACCGGAGTCCCTCGTCTAATCAGTCAGGTCACGAGATCATCAGACCTAAACCCAGGAGGTAAGCTCGTCTCATTATTTTCTCATTTAGTTGTAAATACGTCAAATGTGGACGGGGGGAGACGGGACATACGTTGCTGCATAGATATATATTATTACTAGAGAGAACCTGGTGATTGAATTTGAAACATCGAAAACGTAACCTCCAAAACCAAAACAAAATTACCGTGGATCATTTAATGTAACGTTTTAAACGAAAAACAAAATAAATGTGGAAAAAGCCGACAACGAGTCATTATAACCTTAACTCAATCTCGGAGAGGTTACAATGGATTAGCGTGCGAAGCACGCCTCTTTTTTGACATACACAGAAATTCAGCGAGCGAAGTGAGCCCTTTTGAATGTTGCTAAAATTATATTTTAGTAACTTTGCGAGTAAAGCGAGTCTCTTTTTCGTCATTTACAGTAATCGAGCGAGCCCTTTTACAAGTTCCTGTAGGTACAAACAATAGGTACAAGTATCTATTTGCCTGATTTTGAGTAATAAAGCCTAATTGCACATGTTTGCATATACATTTATGGCAATCTAGCGAGTAGGGGAGAAAAGCCGATTCTGGCACCTCCACCTCCTCCTCCACCTCCTCCTCCTCCTCCACCTCCTCCCCACCTCCTCCTCCGCTTCCTCCTCCCACCCGCCTCCCTCCTCAACCATCTCGTTAGTCGTATCCCCCCCCCCTCTTTTGCTTTGATAGTGTAATAACAGTAACATTAAAATATCTTGCATAAAAATTGGTCCAGGTAGAAGCAGGATGATTGAGGGCTGGATGTAGTAGACCACCCTAGATTATCAAGTGTCTCTCTTGTAAAAAGCCTTCCCACCAACGTCAAGGTGGAGACACATCGGGAAGTGTACAGTGCCCCGTCCTCGCACTGTACTAGTGGCGACCATCCTCTTTAAAAAAATTTCGTCCCTTCCCATCCCATGCGCCTCCCCTCTATATATTTTTTTTTTGTATTTTTTATATTTTTAATTTTTTGTATTTTTTTTCTTATATTTTTAATTTTTTTTTTCTCGTATTTTTTATAATTTTTTTAACGTATTTTACAAATTACACAATACACTTCATCTCTTAGCGCATATAGGTTTACGGGACGCGTATGCCAGCCAGTGACCTTAAAAGATGGAATAATGCGGTTTTACGGGTCGCTATGCCGACACGCCAGGGACCGCTTTGAGGGGTTTAACGGGTCGCTTGACACGCCAGGACCCTTATGGTTTACGGGACGCTATGCACGCAAGGGACCCAATTATGGCANTCTCGGAAGCGTATAAATGTCTTGATATTGTACCGGAAATCCGTATCTCTTCTCCGGCGTCTAGTTTGAATTTTGCGTATGTAGTAGGGGCAAAAGGGGCATTTCTGGCACCTCCTCCACCTCCTCTCCTCCTCCACCTCCTCCCTCCACCTCCACCACCGCCACCACCACCTCCCCCTCACCGCCTCCTCCTCAAGCATCTCTTTTATAAGTTATACCCCCC
>JACMZG010001870.1:51658398-51717427 GCA_018340805.1 Microvelia longipes | reverse complement strand
AGCAATTTTGCGAGTGAAGCGAGCCTTTTTGCCTTGTGCTAGGGAAGCGAACCTCTTTGGCTTATTGCAATGAAAGCGAGCTTTCATTACTTTTTTTAGAGTCAAGCTATCAATTGTTTAGTTATTAAATTATTTTTCTATCCTATTTAGCCAGCGAAGCGGGCCTTTTGGTAAATAACTATATGTATGTATTTGATGTATTCTTTTGATGGGAGTTCCTATAAGTTCATTGTTTTATACTTATTGAGGCTATTTTTAGCCATCTTTAAAGTTTTTTAAAATGTACATAGGAGGGCAATATTACTATTATTATAAGGGCAACAATATTATTATTCATTTATATTTTTATGCGTTACAGGCATGCGTACATCCATTCTACTCGTACCGAAACTTTCTGTATTGTATATCGATGTTGGAAATTTTATAGAAATATAGGTTTCGTGGCAAATTTAAATTTGCCTAAATATTACGTGAGAACTGACATTTGATACTTGATCAAGACAATAGCTTCGATAAGATTAAAACAAGCTTACAAATTTTATTGAAATGTAAAATTATTTGCCACTAATATTTCATACTGGATAAATAAAATATATCAATGAAAATTGATATTGCTAAAATTAGCAAAAAAAATGCATCCAGACGTAACGGAATTACTAAAATTATTACGTATTTTCTTATAATAGTTAGGAAATGCAATATATTTTTTTTCGATACTTAAAATTGGATTTTAATCAAAACAATGTAGGAAGTCTCTGAGAAATTTCACCTGATATTGTAAACAAATTTTAAACTTAATCTTTTCATTTAATCAAAACTATTTAGTTTACTTTTACTATTCTTTGCAGTGTTATATATGTCTGACAATAACTTCCAATTTAACCGTTGCGGTTTTCATCTTTTATTTATGCAATTAGTTTCAAACGTCTTTTGTAGGATTTATGTCTTTTTCAATTTCTTTCCTATTGTGGATTTTTTAAATTAAATTTTGAAATTCTGTGGTTATGATGATATTAAGAAGGTGTCTGTTTAAAACAATAATAAGGAAAACGGCTAAATTGGTTTTGTTCGCGTTAAATGACTAAATATTTTAATTACTTAACTCGGTTGTGGTATTGAAAAGAAAAGTGAAAAGGTTCTCATAGACGCAGAATTTCCCATGGAGGTTCTCAGCCTGTTATTAGTTGTATAATGTTTTCTCACCTCTGTTACATCTTCTTGTAACTTTATTTTTATAGTTGTATTCTTTTAATCGTATCAGGTATAAGATATCAGGTTGAAGTCAAGACGTAATTCGGCGTTCACACGTAGGAATCAATACTGAGATTGTTTAAAATTATGTACGAATCCTTGGTGAAAGATATAATGTGAAGGTTGCTTATCTTTCAGACTATTGTATCGTCAGTCCCTTCTTTGGACTTACTGTACACAAAGAGCTTGAACCAATATTGTTTTCTATCAGTAGTTAAAAGACTAACTTTTTTTACACATTCAATTTATCTAAAGAAGAGAGTGTATTAAAACTGCAGTCCAACCGGTGGAAAGGTCTTTCTGTTGGCAGATCTTACTATAGAAGACTAGACAGTCTCGTCTGTTAAATGTCTGCAGAAGAGGCTGTCTGGGAAATACTGGCGTCCTAACCTGAGGTCTGTGCTCCAGAAGAAGGGCCTGGTCTAGGAAGATACTGTCCCCTAGCCGGTGGAAGGCCTTACTGTGGCAGACCTTTCTATTGAAACTAACCAGTCTCGTTCTGTTTAAATGTCTGCAGTAAAGCTGTCTGGGAGGAAAAATTCTGTCTACCTGGTGGAAAAGGCCTTTCTGTTGGCAGACCTTACATAGAAAAGACATCGCCGTCTGTTTAATTCTGCAGAAAAGGCTCGTCTGGAAAATAATCTGTCCTACCGAACACATCGGTTGGCGAGACCTTACTATAGAAGCTAAGCAGTGCTCGTCTGTTAAATGTCCTGCAGAGAGAGCCTGTCTGGGAAATATCTGTCCTACCGGTGGTAACGGTCTTTCTGCGTCAGATGCCGTTATCTATTTCACAGACAACTAGACAGGTCTCGTCTGTTAAATATCTGAAGGAGAGACTATCTAACTATATTGACTATTAAAAGACTGTTTTACTAATTGAATGTGTTTTTCGTGGAGAAACTTCCACTGACATGTTCATTCATTTATTGACTATAATATATGCATGCGTCGTGTTCTCTCTGTAAAAATTGTTGTATCTTTCCATAGAAAATTTCTTCTTATACCTTTTAATTGAATGGACTTGCTGTAAAAGAGCCGTTTTGTTCGTCGAAAGTCCTTTTCCGCGTAAACTGTTTACAGAATTAATAGACAACTGAGGAACAGCTGTTTTATTGGAGAAACATATTTTTGCCTTACTGTCGACATCAACGTGTTAACAGAAAAATCTAACCGATCTAGGAAACATAAAATTGATATTTTTTAGTTTAAATTGTTCTTTCTTCAATAAATAGAATGATTATTTAACTAGCATAAAAATGTTTAATCTTTCAATATTAAAGAAAGTATAGTACATATATCATAGTATGAACGTCTTAAAGCATGAATCGTCGCACATTTAATCTGCACGAACGTCTTCTGAGAATGTACTATTTATTTTTCATAGTCGTAATCCAAATAGGGTTCAGCTCAACGTTCCTCTTTTTAAATGAATGATTCCCCACCCTCTGCCATCGATCCAAACTCTAACAACGACTGTACGTTTCCTCATAAAGTGTATATCTAAAGAAGAGTACTAAAACTTGTAATCCTTACACTCCTAGAGAGTTGGGACTGGTTTTCACTGGTCGTGGTATTACTTCTACTTCAATGCATATTAATTATCAGTATGGTGATAGTGCTGAATTCACGATACATGAAAAGGAACGACTGTCGTAGACAGATCAGCTAATCTGGAGGTCTTATGTAGACACTAGAGAAGCTTCATGAGGGAAGTAATACTCAACAGCGCATTAATATATGTAGTCCACACCATCGCAATATATATAGGAGCGGTCTTGATATGTAGAGTATATATTACTGTGAGCAAGCAGCAACTGTATGCTTTCAGAATAGAGATCGAAAAGCAATGGCTCATCTCATGATCGAATTATATAGACACGAGCCACTGCTCAAACAGATAGACACCAAAGAGGCACTCATATGCCACACATAGGGCTACACAATCGACAAACGTGACGAGACTGTATTCAATAACAGATCTAAATCTGAGCAGGAAGTATCATCTATGCGTACACGGCGAGAGAGACTAATTTGTAGATGCAAGTTGTTCACACACGTCGCACTTAGCGGCATCAATTTATATCATGCAACCTAGGAGGAGTTGACGCCTTAGAGTCTCTGTGCGGCGCGTGAACCAGAGTATAGTATTGAGAGTAGGCTCACAGGAGGGTGGTTCAGACAACGAGAGCCTGCCGAGTCTCATATCTCTCAAATATGAGACATATCACTATCTATATTGGCGCGAGCATCTATAACTCTCTGAGGGTAGAGCGCGCGAGCGCGAAGCTGGGCGTTCGAGTGATATATGCAGCGTATATATGAACGTATATCTATATTAAGGAGAGTCACTATATTTAAACTGGGGCCAATAACACGGGGGGGGCGGAGGTCCACGGCCTGCGAGCCAATGAACAATGGTTTATCAAACTGGGTCCAATAACAAGGTGCCATCGCGCCTGGAAGTCCCCATGACAAGTTTATCAAACTGGGGTCCAATAACAAGGAGTCCATCGCTTGGATTCCAATGAGCAAGGTTAATTCAATGGGTCCATAACAAGGTCTAATCGGCTCTGGACTGCCAATGACAAGGTTTTATCAAACGTGGGTCCATATAAGCAAGGTCCGATCGGCTGGAGTCCAATTGACACGCGTTTATGCAAACGGGGTCCAATAACAAAGGTCCCATTCGCCTGGAAGTCTAATGACAAGGTGTGATTGCCAACTGGGGTCAATAACCAGGCTCATCTCACGGCCCTGGAGTCCAATGACAAGGTTTGATCAAAGCTGGTCCAGATAACAAGGTTGGCTTTTGTGAATTCTTTTCCATGTAACAAAATGTCATAACTTTTGTTGTGTTATCCGATTTCGATGAAAAAAGCTGCGTTTTATAGAAAATTTTAATAGCTTTAAAAATGTTCTCTTCATATTTGCGCATTGATTACAGGAACCATTTATTGCAAAAAAAAATTGGAATTTGTGCGATTTCTAATATTTGAGCGAGCGCATTCAGGACGAAAGGGCTCCACTCTAAATAGCCAGACTATTGCCTTTCCTTCATAATTTAAGGTATATTTTCAGAAATATTTGGTTTGAATTGGAACAAAATGAGTAATTTTTAGGCCTGGCTCTTGGACTGACTATTAGTCCTTCTCTCACCTCTATCGCGGGCAAACTTTATATGATTATATAAAGTTATATAGAGTTGAAGATTTTCAACTCATTAAGTAAATTCTTCAATCACCTTATGCTTCTCTCGGTGGAGTACTGACCAAGTTAATAGAACACAAGTGACAAACCGAAACCTAGTATTGTAATACACCGTTTTCCTTTATTTTAAAACGCGTGAGTGAGTCTTAAGTTTTTTCTACACCGCACTCACAAATCAAGTCTAATTTAAGGTCGTCTATGAGGTGGGAATTATGAAATGAAGTACTCTGTTAACTTATCAGAGCTACTGTAACTTACACGAGTATGTAGGCATAGCTATAGATTTATTGTGTATTGGGCAAGAGAGAGCATCGACATTAGATCGGAACAAAATGATGTCCAATAGATATACACGTGGTCTGTTCTCATGTGTTTGGTCACATGATCGTGTTACAGTATTAGTTACATTAATCTTGTCAACAACTCCTTCGAACTGTCAAAAATACGAGTATTATGTAACACACTAACTTGCTGAGAAAATTGAAACATTTTGGCTACAACATTATTTTCCCATCAATATAGGCGATGTTCAACTTCATTCACAGAGGCGCATGAAACGATGAATTTTTAGGGTTGAAGGCGCGTTTATGCCTTATTCTGCAGAATTTCAAATCTCGAATTAACATATATCTACTGGAAGGATACTTAATATTAGTTTAATCTAAACAACTATTTGTTTTAACAGGTGGTTAAGTGGGATCAATCCCTCCCACACCTTCCTTCACTTACCTCATCTAAACAACCTCATAAACGTATTTTTTATGCAAATTCCCTGAATGTATGGGTTCTTACAAAATTGGAGGGAATGTATAGGTACTAGTGTCACTTAACGTCAAAAGTTTGAAGGAAGGGGAGCCTTAAAGACGCTCTCCAAATTGCACCGGTACATGAGCGTATGGTAGGGATATCGTTACTCAATCCCATGACGTCTATCTCAATAAATAGTTTTCTATTTGGAAATTACACCAATTTTTTTTTCTGTATCCGTAAACATTTTAGAATTTTTTTTTGGTGGTAAATAAATTAATAAGAAGCAAAATCACGGCGCTCCTAGTTTTTTCCTTTGATTTGTCTTTCAAGTCATCAGATGACATGAGATGAATTGTTGGCGTCTTAAATGTTAAAATATTTTGCTTAAAACCTGAAATATTACATCTTGATCTATTCTACCCCCTGTTTTAACGGAAGAACCTTTGCCCATAAAAAAGTCTGGTAGCCTTGATTAAATCCACCTAGGGGTGGCTCCTTCATTACTATGCGCGCATATTTTTCCTTCAAAAGTGCATTTTAAAATATAATTATTGAGGAGTCTGCGGTCAAAAACGATTAACTTAGGCAGTTTTTCGAGTGAGGGCGTGGATAAGTGTGTCGAGCTGAAAGTTGTCGTGAGGTAGATAAGTGTCTACGCCCCACTAGAGCAAGTGGCGGATCACCAATTACCCGGTGGCTAAACATTTTTCGTCTGGCGATGCACTAGACCACTGCTTGTTTAACTGACTCGTTTTTTTGTTATAAATTCCGGTTTTTGCGATGAATTTTTTTTAAAAGATAAATTGTCTACCTTCTTTGTTTTCATATTGGAAAGAAGCATAGCTTTGCTAATTTCATGTTTGTATTAATAGAAAAAAAAACTCAAGGTACCTTATGGTACCCTTTTAGAGAAGATTGAGTAGCTGGGTATAATTCTTTTAGAGAAGATTGAGTGGCTGGGTATAATTCTTTTATAGAAGATTGAGTAGCTGGGTATAATTCTTTTAGAGAAGATTGAGTAGCTGGATATAATTATTTAAGAGAAGATTGAGTAGCTGGGTGTAATTCTTTTAGAGAAGATTGAGTAGCCGGGTTTTAATTCTTTTAGAGAAGATTGAGTAGCTGGGTATAATTCTTTTAGAGAAGATTGAGTAGCTGGGTATAATTCTTTTAGAGAAGATTGTGTTCCTGGGTATAATTCTTTTATAAATCCTGTATCAGAGTATAATGCTTACGAAAGATCTTGTGAATGTACATAATAAATAATAGATTCGCCAAAAAAAGAAATAATGTTATTAATTTGGTTGAACGATCACATAGCAAGTAGACCACTACGTTGGACGTTTTTTGCTGGCGAAGACATTTTTTGTTTCTTCGCAAGATCCCTGACTACGTTTTCATAGATTTAACTATAAACAACACGTGCCCTACTGTAGGACTAAGCTTTATAGCCCTTGAAACCAAGACAGAAACATATAGTCCGTATATAAGCTACTATCGAGTGTCCTAAAGTTTCTCTATACCCAGGTTCATTTAAGGTTAGGTATTTCTTAAAAGTACTTGACATAGCATATGCTCGAAAACACCGACTTAACATCCCTATGGAAAGACAATTCATATATAGATTGTCATCCTTCGCATGAAAATCCTAGTCTATCCTAAATAATTTTATGGATCTTGAAACAAAAGCGCATATATATAATTCTTTTAGATTATATATATATAATATATATATATATATATATATATATATATATATATATATTATATAAATTATAATATTATATATATATATATAACATACACACACACACACACACACACACACACACACACACACACACACATTATATTATTCTTGTTGAAGGGTTAATTCTTTTTAAAGGACCTCAAGATAGAAGACAACTATTGTAAAAGAATACTATACTTGTACAATATCCCTTAAAAGGACACAATTTTTTTAAAAGCTCTCGTGAAAGGTTAATTTTTCTTGATAGATAATTGATCATAAAAGTAGTGAAAGGTGTCGTTAAGTTTTTAATTCTCGAAATGGGTTTGCTTGGATTGAGTTATGAGTCTAAAAGCAGGAACATAATCGCTTGATTATATGATAGTTTAGTTTAGCCTTGCCGTTTCAGAAGTTGGCTAGTCACATTGGGGTTCAGTTTTTTGTCCTAAGTTATAGAAAGTAAAATTGTAGTTCCTGTTTCTGCCCTAAGTTATAGAAAGTAAAATTGTAGTTCCTGTTTCTGCCCTAAGTTATAGAAAGTAAATTGTGTTCCTGTTTCTGCCCTAAGTTTATAGAAGTAAAATACCCTGTTTCTGGCCCTAAGTTATAGAAGGTTACATTGGGGCACATGTGTTAAGAAAATTAAAATGGGGCTCTATTTTATTATTATGTAAAATATCCTCAATTTGTCTAAAATTTTTACAATAAATCATTAACTATATGAAAAAAAAGCATTTGTCTGCTCCGCGGGGCAAGGGCGGCTTTGCAAGGAAACTTGCAAGCCGCCGGGGGACTTTGAAGGGGCCCTTCGAGGTCACCTTGTCTCCTACAAAAAATTAAATATATTAAAATATATTATATATATATATATATAATTATATATATATATTATATATATATATATATATATATATATATATATATATATATATTAAACTGTAAACCTTAAGCCCGAAATCAGTAAATAAGGTCAGCATCCAAGTTATTCTTAAGTTACCATAAGTTCTTCCTAGCTTTAGTTTTTACTTCGACAAATTTTTAACCGCCACTGGAAAGAATCTAGAACTTTAACTAGAAAGAGACTCTTCTAGTTAAAGATCTACTAGTTTCGCACTTTTAGAAAGATTCAAGGTTTGTAGGTAGGTACCACAGATGTTCCTTAGGGTACCTTAAAGGATAGATCTTCGGAGTACTCCCGGGTTTCCTTCGGGGGCTTTTAATTCGCTCCACCGTTCATTTCATCAATTTGTTTATTTTTATTTATTAATTTTTTTAAATCCATTTCTCTCGTAATTATCTTGTGCTTTTTACCACCCTCTTTCTTACCATCGTCTAAAGAGACCTAATAATTGTGCGAGAGACACCAAGGAAATGTAACAAGCAAAATGCAATGCTACATCTGGGAACTCTTCCATCATTCGACATTCGTCATCATTGATGGCTCGACATAATATCATGTCCCACTCTGTTTCGTTACTAACTCATCAGGGCGCCGACAGAGCCTGAACTCACTCTGACATTCAATTAATTCCGAAGAATATAATGTGAAGTACTTGCCATTATATTGTGTCAACTATTCATGTTTTGTAAAACTCGGTAGTATCAAAATGATAAATACACTTTAGAGTGGATGTGAACGTGAGTTCTATTAGTTGTAAGTAATAGTGCTGGAGCCCCTCCCTGTACCCGGAGGTACCCCGTCCTGTCCCATAGCTATACTTCGTTATACCCGACTCGTCTTCAGTCTATGTCCGTTCGCGTCAACTTACCGCTCCAACTCTACTAACCGCGTCTTACTACCGCAACATACGCTAAAGTGCTTCAAAAAGTTTATTTTATCCTAATATTATTTTATCGCTTTTTATCGTAAAATATAATTTGCGATTACTCATTCGATTTGTACTTTACTGTATTATTCGAAGTTATTTCAATTTTTCGAATTTCTTGCTTATTTACTTGATTAAGTTACTCCATTCATTGTGTTAACTTACTTGTGTGTTGGTTTTCATTTAGTGGACTTACAATAAAGGTAAAACTTGTAAAAATTTTAGTTAAGTTTTTAAAAACCTCGTTTTTTAACCTCGCGAAGCTGCAGGTATTTCAATACTAGCCAAGAAATGTCTATTCATTCCTTTTGTTCCTTGCTATTTATTAACTCTTATTAGGTGTAAAGTATTTTAGAGAAATCTCTGTTTAATTTTATTTGTAGGTGCTTCTTTATTTATAGCCTTCTTTTTAGTTATAGACGCTTCTTATGTATCTATAAGAAATCTGTGTTTTTAATTGCGGGATGAAGTGATCTGTTATATTTCTTGATATATGGAGACGCCTAGGTATGAAATACAATGTGTAACTATTAAAGGTTCTTCTCCTGAACGGATGTAGTATCCTCTGAAATGACTCTCAGTAACATTAAGAGACTTTTAGGAGATCTTGAGACCTCTTAAAAGACCTTATAGTCCAAGAGACGGGCCTGAAAAAAATTGACTTATTTTGTACTACTTCAAACCAAATTTTTCTAAAAATATACCTTAAATTAAGAAGCAAAAACCTAGTCCGTCTATCCAGAGTGGAGCCCTTCATATGATTGCACCTACCTGAAATTTTATAAAATCGCACAAATTTCAGTTTTCTTGAAACAAGTGGTTCCCAGTGGGTCGTGTGGAAAACATTTTTTAAAGTTGATAAAATGTTATGTAAAACGAGTGTTTAATTATCAAAATCGGATAAGTACAACCAAAGTTATGGCTCTTTCAAAAACGCAAAAAAGGATATTTTATGCAGTCAGCTAATTTCTTTGAAAAATATCGACTTTTTGTGCATTGTTTTTGGCTATTTTACAAATGTCATAACTTTAGTCATGGTTATAGGATTTTGACAAAAAAAAAACACTCGTTTTATAGAAAATTTTATCAGCTTTAAAAATGTTCTCTTCATGTTTTGCACACGACCTACAGGTAACCACTTATTGAGGAATTTATTATTTATTTATTTATTTAATTTATTATTTACCAAGAAAAGGGAATTTATGCGATTTTTTAATATTTTGAGCTAGTGCACTCATATGAAGGGTCCACTCTGGATAGGCACACTATGCTTTTTCTTAATAATTTAGGATGTGTTTTCAAACAAATTTGGTTTGAAGTAGTACAATATGAGTCACATTTTTTAGGCCTGGCTCTTGGACTATTAGTGAACCTTTACCTATAAAGAGGCCTTAAAAAGGCCTTTAGGAGCCATTAAGGAGACCTTAAGAAACCATAAGAAGGCCCAGGTTTTGGTTTTTAATTGTAAGCTTAAATCTTTCATACGTTGGTTGTGCGTGCCGTATGTAGTTAATATTTCCATTTGCTTATATTGCTTGTAATGGAATGATCAACTTTCTTTTAAATGTCTCTGTTAAGTATGATCGGATCGTGATTTTAGGATTATAAAAGCTGTGAGTTATCAAGTATTTCATTTCCTACTTACTCTCTATCACGATATACGTGTGTCCGAGTTTTTTCACTGTTAGCTTTAGCTTTTATACCTAAATGACTCTGCAGGATTCCAAATCTCGATGTACTTGTCATTCTTTAGTTTCAACGAGAACTTTTTGTTTGTTAATCCTTGTAATTTAGTAGATTTTGGTGGTCACTGTAAGGTGAGCACTCTTGCAGGATCGCTCCTTCCAAGTAGTCACTCTGCATGGGAAAACTTCACTTCATCAGGTTCAAGTAACCCATTAAACTGTCAATAACTGATTAGCACTGACACGTTAAAGCGAATAACCTGTTGATCCCAATCTCGTCTGGATCATCTCGCCGACTTACCCGTGACTCATTCATACGGTTCATAACTAATTCTTTTGTTTATATCTAACTAGAAGTCCTAATATATTCAAATAAATGAGTGACGTTCCTTGAACTGATGCCAATTTACCTCTTTGACTCCTCTTGCTGTGACTACGGGTTGACATCCTCAATCTGAGCCTGTTTGATTCCTCCTAAAATTCTCCAATTCCAATTTACCAATTGACATATAAATGGTTAAGTATTTTTTATGGTGAATTGCATCTGTTTAGTTTTATTAATCTTTGTTTTGTTAATCTTTGTTTCTAATTCGTATTTTTGCTCCCTAATAATGTTTTCTTACCAAAAGCTGATACCTGTTTGCAATTGTACTTATAATCCTTGCTTTATAGATGTTTCATTCGCTAAGATGCTTTTTATCTAAGTCATATTGGCTTTCGAGTTTATTTATTTATTGACATATATAATCTTTTTAAAATTCTATTATATTACATAAAAATGTAATTCATGTTTAGAAGTTTTCGTTTTAAATTGTTTTTAATTCGTATTTTTTTTTTTTTTTTTTTTTTTAAATACGACGCTTTATTCTCTTCTTTTATAATCTTCTAAAGTTATCTAACTTAGTGCTATTGTCTTCAGTGCTATAGTACATTCAATTTATTGCCTCTGTTGGTCAAGTTTGTCATAAATGATTATTGTTAATTCTTATTATAATTGTCGAACATGATTCCTACATCGGAAGCTGTTTAGCAGACTTAATCCTAATGATCATGGTTTTACACATTTCTTGCCAGAAAGACTTCAACTTATTCCAATTTCAAGTTTATTCACTGACGTAAGACATTGTGTTTTAAGTTGGAATATTTGGGTACATCGTTTTATTCATTTTGAAGATGTCTTATAAATTTGTATGATGATAATTATTTCTAACATTCAACAATTGTTTTGTTCCTTAAATTTTGTCATAAATTTCCGACTCTATTCGAGATATTTGTTGACATATATGTTAAAATATTTTTAATTAACGCGTAACTATTATGATTGACGATAATCGTCTAATTACATGATAGCGTGTTCTAACGTTGTTTGATGTGAAACGGGGCAGAACGGCGCATTGTTTGCGCAGGGGTCATGAGTGACAAAGCCCTTCCACTCCCTTCCTGGTTTGTTTCCAATTCTCTCTCGTTCTCGTCAAAACTGTTGTTTTACACACTCTATTAGCTACCTTTAGCTACAACTAAATTTGTTTTTATAGTCAACGTTGTTGATGATTGCCTTCTACGTCAGACTTATAGCTAGTCTTAAAGCTCTGTCATTTACCCAGCAACGGCGTCAAAGTAAATGATGTATCTTCTGCGGATTGTTCCTTTAAAGTTCTGGTTTCTGTCTATGACGGTAAATTTTTGGCGGATCCACCCTTAAAATGTATAAAGGATTAGGTTTCGAAGATGACGAGTCGAGGTCACGATTAATCTTCTGCAGATTTGCCCTAACTGACCTGAAAGTTTTTCTCAAAAACTTTTTTTACCAAGCGGAGCCATTCATGACAATAACGTGCCGGAGAAATGTTTATTTTGGTACTTATTGAAAACCTGTGAAATTTGATCCTTAGTATTAAATAAAAGATGTATGGTGTTGAAATAACGTTTTGTAAATTTTAAATTGAAACAAATAAATGAAGTGAATCTGTTTCTTATTAGCAACTGAATCCTCGTTTATTATCCATCGATTGATTGAAACCTATTTCCAATATTGTCTGTTAAAACTTTCTAATTAGGTTTTTTTCTTTAGTTCTGCTTCGTTCTTATTTTCATGGTATGTAGTATTGAAAATGAGTTTTCCACTCTGCCCTCGGCTCGCTTTGTTCTGTCGTACTCTCTGCCTTCACTCAGTGTACGCTAGAACCGTACACATGACGTCGGAAAAGCTGTCATGATTTCCCTGTATTTCGTTTACTTGCTAATTATCTTTAATTCTCAGGCTTTATTGTCTCTTGTTAACTGGTCTGCTGATTCTATTATCATGTCCTGTTTTTCCGTTATTTCCTCCTCTCTTTATTTTTTCCCATTTTGTTTCACATTTTTTGCTTAATTGTGCGCTCTTTTAAAGAAACTGAAAGTCAGTATGGTATATTATAAATTTGGAAATGGGAAACACTGTATCTGTTGATTTAGAGAAAAAACACTTTATGTTTTTAAGTCACTAAATGAGGTATTTAAAACTTACAAAATTTCCGTGCGGATTACTAAATATAGTGAACAAGAACTCACAGATTTGTACCTACAGGACGTCGAGTCCAAGAGCCAGGCCTAAAAAATGTGACTCATTTTGTACTACTTCAAACCAAATTTGTCTGAAAACACACCTTTAATTATGAAGGAAAAGCATAGTCTGCCTATCCAGTGTGGAGGCTTTCATATGATTGCGCATGTTCAAATTTTATAAAATCGAAAAAAATCATTTTTCTTGCAATAAGTGGTTCCCTGTGGGTCTTGTGCAAAACATTATGAGAACTTTTATTAAAGCTGATAAAATATCCTATAACATGAGTGTTTTTTCATCAAAATCGGATAAATACAACTACAGTTATGACATTTGTTAAATGGCCAAAAAATGGACAAAAAGCTACAAAAAAAGACAAACTTCCTTTTTCCAAAGGAATTCGCTGACTATACATGAATTAATCATTTTTTAAAAAAAAAAAACATAACTTTGGTTGCAGTTATCTGATTTTAATGATTAAACACTCGTTTTATAGAAAATTTAATCAACTTTAAAAAATGTCCTCTTCGTGTTTAGCACACGATCCACAGGGAACCACTTATTTCAAGAAAACTGAAATTTGTGCGATTTTCTAAAATTTTGAGTATGCGCTATTATATGAAGGGCTTCACTCTGGATAGGTAGGCTATGTTTTTTCTTCATAATTTAAGGTATATTTTCAGAAAAAAATTGGTTTTAAGTAGTACAAAATGAGTCGTCACATATTTTTAGGTCGGCTCTTGGCCTAGTAGAAATCAATTTCCTGGCACCATAGTTTTTATTTCAAGGGATTTAATGTTGGCTCGTTTGAAATTTTTCTCGTAAATATAACCAGAGACTATTAAGTACTCGTGTAACAAAGTTCTACTCCGTGTAACAGTTCTAAGTACTCCGTGTAACAAGTTCTAAGTACTCCGTGTAACAAAGTTCTAAGTACTCCGTGTAACAAAGTTCTAAGTACTCCGTGTAACAAAGTTCTACGTACTCCGTGATATAACCTTTTATACCATTTGTATTTATTTTGTAATAAAGTGTTATTTTTATAAATAATAAGATTAATTGGAAATAAGGGCTATTTCTGATGTGATAGGGAGTTAAGAACACCATCTGGTTCAATTAGCTGTAAACTACGCAACTCGTCTAATTAGTGTTAATGCGTTAATGATTGGTTGCCGTTAGATGTGTTTGTCACCTGAATTGTATTTACAAATATATAACTCCTCTAGGCTGATGTTTATAGGCAATTTTCTAATAAATAATGATGCTTATTACTTCCTTATCTCCTGTAATAGAAGTAGCACTTAAACCAGAAAACAATGTGACACCTCTAATCTTTATTAAATATGAACGTTTGTAAAAAGTCTACGTTTCTACATGTCTTGAGTTTTCGGCCATTATTTTTTCCACGTTTATACCAGATATGATGGCAAAATGTGCACCAGAGACTATAGATACTTAAGACCCGTCTACAACCTTAAGTTAAGTTAGGAAGAATTGAAGAAATGAAGAATTTTTCAAAATCTCTTTTTCTTTTTAAATAATTCTTTTTCCCGCTCTTGACTTAAGAAAACCATAGAAATGGTTTTTTATAAAGTTTTTTAAAGAAGAATGTACAACGTTATCTGTTTTTGAATGATTACAATATTTTGGTAAACGATGTGATGTGATTGATTGTTTTGTTGTTTGAATAATTTTTTATATAATATATTATTTTTCTTTTTATTTTTGAATTATACAGAATGTATATTACAATTATTATAAAAATTAAATAATAATTAAATTAAACTAGAGATAAGGAAAATAACGCTCCCAAACAATTACCTCATCCATTTTGATTTTATTTATTAATTAAAATAAATAAAACGCGGTCGATTTTAAAAAATTTTAGAAGTAAAGTAAAAAAATATTTGCAAAAAGTCTTTAAAAAACGGAAGGAAAGACCATTGAAAAAGCAATGTGTGTAGACAGTAGAAAGAAAAGTAGTCTAAATACAGCTATATGTGTAATTGTAACTTTAAAACTTGACTTAACAACTCAGAGGTTGTTAGACGTGTTTACGGATCTCTTAAGTCAAAGAGCGGGAATTTCAAAATGGTTTGTTCTAAGTGAGAAATTCTTCACTTCTTCAATTCTTCCTGACGAATTCTTCACTTCTTCAATTCTTCCTTACTTAACTTGAGGTTGTAGACGGACCTTTGAACAGTAAGACTGTGGACTCAATGGTGGGAAAATTTGGATTCCGATCGACACTAGCGCTGCGAGGGACCTTCCTTTCAATTGAGTGGGCGTGTCTTGATTTCCCGCTTTTTGCCCACAGTCAGTTTAAAATTTATTTTTTTAAACTTTGTATAGTTATAATTCCCCTGCCTCCGTGGCCGTGATCGTAAAGGCGTTCGATTTCGGCACCGGAGGTCCGGGGTTCGCAGCCCGGGCTATGCTCTAAGATTTTATGAATAGTATTTGTATTAAAATGATTTCGCCAACTTTAATTAATTCTTAGAGTGTAGTAGATGCAACCCACCTGAGGTGGTTCCCGCAGGGTGAATACCCTGATGGGCCAAAAGGCCCTAAAACGGGAATTTTATTTTATTTTTTTTTTTATTTATAGTTATAATTCTAATTAACTCTACAGCTTTAATCTTGCACAGAACGCTTCTGATTATTTTTAAGTTTTTCATTCAAGTAATTTATTAATCAGGTATTCAGGAATACAATCAGGTTATAATGAATAATGAATCAGGTAATAGTGGCTTTGTTTACACGTGGTAGAAGATAGATTTTGGTATTTAATGCAGCCTGTATTTTAATTAAATCGGCAAGATGCGCACAAGTGATTAAATGTAATTACCTGTTAAAATCGACTAAATCAATAAATTAATTAAATGAAATTTACATTTATCTGTCATCAGTACCGTTTTTAGAAGTTTTACAAGGTTTCTTTTAGCGAATTTTCATCATGAAAATGACGCTTATGAGGTTGTTCGGGTGACGGAAGTTGAAGTTGAGGGTGGGAGTGAGCGGATCGGTTCCTATTGGCTTCCCTGATAACAAAAATATATGTCCCAAAAAAATATATTATATATATTATATATAGGCGTCAGCCCACCGGGCCGCGAAGCAGCCACCAGCGGCCCGGTGGGCTGACGCCGCGTAGCGGCTACGGGCCGAAGCCCCGTATTTTCTTTTAGTTTCTTAATTTTTGAATTACAGAACAAGTGAAGTTGCCGTGATAGTAAGCAAGCTCCCCCCTCGTAGTTGCCGTGACTTAGTTGTCGTAGACTTCACTCGTGTTTGTGGACATATTTTTACTGACTACTCCTAAGGCAGATGATTGTTGCTTTGGCTCCAAGCAACTTCGTATGAGATATTTATCCTGTCAGTATATCTAAAGGATTGTAGCTACCGTAAAACATTTCTAAGTAGCCTGGTGCTTGAAGGTTCCGACCTCTAACGCTTTCCCTTACAGTGTTCGCTTCTGAGTTTCCTTTTACCGCGGAAAATTTTTCTATACTTTAAACATGCTCAAATTCATAATTATTGGTGATTGCATTGAATTCAAAAATATACTCAAAGCAATTTCGAGTCTAACTCTCATGAGTATCAATTTTAAAAGCTTTTGTAAGAAGTGGAGGTATCTTCTTATATTGCTTGGCATTAATATGACTTAGTCATGTATAAGTCATCTTCTTTTTTCTTCAGTCATCTTTCTTCTTATTTAGTTGTAATTAAAATGGGCTACTTACATATATGTTTTCTTTCTACTCTTTGTTAATAGTACTCTTGTTTTATTTATAGTACTCTTGTTATAGTATCTCCTCTTTTTAGTTACTACTCTTTTTAGTAGTACTCTTGTTCTACTCTTGTTAATAGTACTCTTGTTCTACCTTTTTAGTAGTACTCTGTTTTACTCTTGTTAATATACTCTTGTTTACTCTTTTAGTAGTACTCTTGTTCTACTCTTTTAGTAGTACTCTTGGTTCTACTCTTGTTAATAGTACTCTTGTTCTACTCTTTTTAGTTTAGTTACTCTTGTTCTACTCTTTTTAGTAGTACTTTCTTGGTTCTACTCTTGTTAATAGTACTCTTTGTTCTACTCTTTTTAGTAGTACTCTTGTTCTAATCTTGTTAATAGTACTCTTGTTCTACTCTTTTTAGTAGTACTCTTGTTCTACTCTTTTTAGTAGTACTCTTGTTCTACTCTTGTTAATAGTACTCTTGTTCTACTCTTTTTAGTAGTACTCTTGTTCTACTCTTGTTAATAGTACTCTTGTTCTACTCTTTTTAGTAGTACTCTTGTTCTACTCTTTTTAGTAGTACTCTTGTTCTACTCTTGTTAATAGTACTCTTGTTCTACTCTTGTTTAATTTCTCTTGTTTCTACTCTTTTTTAGTATCTTCTTGTTCTACTCGTGTGTTACTCTTGTTCTACTCTTTAGTAGTACTCTCTGTCTACTAGTAGTACTCTTGTTCTAGTAGTACTCTGTTCTAAATAGTACTCTTGGTGTACCTCTTGTTTAATTTTATTCAAAATTCAGTGTACTAAACCACTCCGTCCCACTTATTTTGTTTCACTACTTTGACGAGATTAGTCAAGTTTTAAAGATGTTAAATACACATCAAAGGCGTTTGGCCAAGTTTATGTGACCTGAAAAGTGGAAGCATTGTGGTTGGTTTAATTTTACCTGATTTCACTTAATTTACTGTTTATTACTCCTGCCGTAAAACATCCTGCCCTGCCTCGGTACAGTTCTCTCGCTTGACTTACTCAATAAATGAACTCATCCAAGTTCGTTCAGCCGGCACATATCGATTGTTTTCTATATTATACTCTCAATTAGTACCTCGGAAAATCGTTCATATTGTACCCTTTTGAATATCTTATCATTTCCTATCTTAGAAAATGTAAAATTATTATAATTTTTAGGTTAAGGTATTTAGCCCAGATATTTCTGAAAGAAATAAAACTAAATATTGTACTAGATATTTTCCAGTATGATTTTTCCATTTTCAATCATCATTTGTTTGGAAAAGTATAAAGGTAACCGTTAGCAATTGGGTTTTTCAACAGAGTACATAATTTATTATAAAACTAACTGATCTTTAATAACTTTTCTCCAATTATTATTTAAATAAAAATATTGTACATTATTCCACCTACTTATACCGTTCTAGAAAGAATAGTTGTGACCAAACTTGCCTTTTATTGTACTGAGAAATATGTACATAGACTGTGCCTATATTTAACTATTAGGCATACGGAAGCAGTCTTACAAAGACTAGCTGTAACTCTGAACTGACAACAGCTGTAAGACTAGCTGTAACTCTGAACTATCAACAGCTGTAAGACTAACTGTAACTCTGAACTGACAACAACTGTAAGACTAACTGTAACTCTGAACTGACAACAGCTGTAATACTAGCTGTGACTCTGAACTGACAACAGCTGTGAGACTAGCTGTAACTCTGAACTATCAACAGCTGTAAGACTAACTGTAACTCTGAACTGACAACAGCTGTAAGACTAACTGTAACTCTGAACTGACAACAGCTGTAAGACTAGCTGTTACTCTGAACTGACAACAGCTGTGAGACTAGCTGTAACTCTGAACTATCAACAGCTGTAAGACTAACTGTAACTCTGAACTGACAACAGCGTAAGACTACTGTAACTCTGAACTGACAACAGCTTGTAAGATTAACTGTAACTCTGAACTGACAACAGCTGTAAGACTAACTGTAACTCTGAACTGACAACAGCTGTAAGACTAACTGTAACTCTGAACTGACAACACTGTAAGACTAACTGTAACTCTGAACCTGACAACAGCTGTAAGATTAACTGTAACTCTGAACTGACAACAGCTGTAAGACTAACTGTAACTCTGAACTGACAACAGCTGTAAGACTAGCTGTGACTCTGAACTGACAACAGCTGTAAGACTAGCTGTGACTCTGAACTGACAACAGCTGTAAGACATGCTGTAACTCTTAACTGACAACAGCTGTAAGATAGCTGTACTCTGAACTGACAACAGCTGTGAGACTAGCTGTAACTCTGAACTATCAACAGCTGTAAGACTAACTGTACTCTGAACTGACAACAGCTGTAAGACTAACTGTAACCTCTGAACTGACAACAGCTGTAAGACTAACTGTAACTCTGAACTGACAACAGCTGTAAGACTAACTGTAACTCTGAACTGACAACAGCTGTAAGACTAACTGTAACTCTGAACTGACAACAGCTGTAAGACTAACTGTAACTCTGAACTGCTGTAAGACTAACTGTAACTCTGAAACTGACAACAGCTGTAAGACTTAACTGTAACTCTGAACTGACAACAGCTGTGTAAGACTAACTGCTACTCTGGAACTGAAAAGCTGTTAAGATAGCTGTGACTCTGAACTGACAACAGCTGTAAGACTAGCTGTAACTCCTGAACTGGACAACAGCTGTAAGGACTAGCTGTGACTCTGAACTGACAACAGCTGTAAGACATGCTGTAACTCTTAACTGACAACAGCTGTAAGACTAGCTGTTACCCTGAACTGACAACAGCTGTAAGACTAGCTGTAACTCTGAACTTGTTAACTGCTGTAAGACTAACTGTAACTCTGAACTGACAACAGCTATAATACTAGCTGTGACTCTGAACTGACAACAGATGTAAGACTAGCTGTGACTCTGAACCTGACAACAGCTGTAAACTAGCTGTACTCTGAACTGAAACAGCTGTAAGACTAGCTGTAACTCTGAACTATCAACAGCTGTAAGACTAGCTGTTACCTCTGAACTGACAACAGCTGTAAGACTAGCTGTAACCTGAACTATCAACAGCTGTAAGACTAGCTGTTACTGTGAACTGACAACAGCTGTAAGACTAGCTGTAACTCTTAACTGACAACAGCTGTGAGACTAGCTGTGACTCTGAACTGACAACCTGTAAGACCTGTAACTCTGAACTATCAACAGCTGTAAGACTAGCTGTTACTCTGAACTGACAACAGCTGTAAGACTAGCTGTAACTCTGAACTATCAACAGCTGTAAGACTAGCTGTTACTCTGAACTGACAACAGCTGTAAGACTAGCTGTAACTCTGAACTGACAACAGCTGTAAGACTAGCTGTTACCTGAAACAGCTGTAACTAGAGTACTAAACTCTGAACTGACAACAGCTGAAGACTAGCTGTAACTCTTAACTGACAAACAGCTGTAAGACTAGCTGTACTCTGAACTGACAACAGCTGTAAGACTAGCTAACTGTAACCTCTTAACTGACAACAGCTGTAAGACTAGCTGTAACTCTGAACTGACAACAGCTGTAAGACTAGCTGTAACTCTGAACTATCAACAGCTGTACTGCTTGAGCTGTAAGACTAGCTGTTACTCTGAACTGACAAAACAGCTGTAAACTAGCTCTAGGCTGTAACTAGCTGTAACTCTGAACTCAACAGCTGTAAGACCTAGCTGTAACTCTAAAATGACAACAGCTGTAAGACTAGCTGTAACTCTGAACTTGATAACTGCTGTAAGACTAACTGTAACTCTGAACTGACAACAGCTGTAATACTAGCTGTGACTCTGAACTGACAACAGCTCTAAGACCAAGAGCTTTGAGATGACTTTGTCTCTATCCTACAATTCACCGGTCTAAAGTTGTACTAATAGGATTAGTAGGACTATGTGTTATCTCGTTGTACCTTGACAGGTGCACCTTAAGCTCTTAATAGTTTATCGCTATGATTTATTTAAGGATTGAATGATGGCAATTTCTTGGCTAGTAATTTCTACAATAAGATAATTTTTTTTGTGAAGTGGAACCACAGTGATTGTGTGATTGGACACATTTCAGTTATTATTTAATTATAAACTGTTAAGTTAAGTGCTGTCTCATATTTGTTATTTTCTTTTTACTTCGACTTGATATGGTGTGTTAATGGTGTTATACATCCGTAAGGAAGAAGCTACAAAGCTCTCAAATAACTAAGCTTTCTGCTGGGAATTGAACAAGTAGTTCTTTAGTTACTCAAACACTTGTGAGTTGGTAAGTGTGGAGAGTAGATATCTCAAGAACCATAAAACTAAAGCAAGAAACAATCGGGACTCTGTATTATGATGACTGGAAACCGAAAAAGAAGTTACTGAGTTCGGCGTGGAGTTTGATATCGGATCCACCTGGAGCCTGTGCGTCATGTCAATGTTTCTCCGGTTCCGTCCGCCTAGGACGTCGCCGGAGCAGCACTTCCGTCCATCTTGATATCCCGTACGCCATGAGATGTCTAGACAGTTGTACCTGTATACTATGCCGCGAGCTTCGCTCGGTACCCGCCAAGACGTTGAGAAAGTGCAAGTCACTATCTCGTCTCGATACCAAGTCGGAGCAGAACTTTATCCTCAGGGAACCGCAACATATGTACAAGAGTGTCGTCATAGTGCCCGGTCCTCCTCCTCTGCCTTCAAGGTATATTTTTTGTTATCTTCTTAATTGTTTATACAATAATTGTATTCAAAATCGGGAGCCTGTTGGAATCTGTTAAGGGTTGGACACTTTTTAAAATTATTTGAATCTCATTTCTAGCATATATTCCCTTACGATTTATCTGGTAAAGATTTCCACAATATCCATTAAGTAGAAATTTCCATTAGATCTTTCTGGTAGAAATATTCACTAGATCATTCTGGTTTTATAACTTATTTATGTACCAGAGTACATAATTTATTATTACACTAACTGATCTTTAAAAAACTTTTCTCCAATTATTATTTAAATAAAAATATAGTACATTATTCCACCTACGTAGACCGTTCTAGAAAGAATAGTTGTGACCAAACTTTCCTTTGATTGTACAGAGAAATATGTACATAGAGTTTTATTACTTATTTTATACTTATTTAACTTAACTATTTATACATGGAGATATATGCAACAACCGCCTTTTGTTTTTATTAGTGTTTGGAATAGTATCCGATTTCTCTAATCGTCTATCATTTGGGGTTCATCAACATTAAACCAATACACTATATCGATTTTGGTCCCCTCAGTGAAGTTTATTGAAAAAGTCTGACGTGGCATCGTGATAAGCAATCAATGACGACGATTGTTCAGTGACATAATAATTAGTAAACATGGTTGTTCCCATTAGCGCCATTTAATTTGCTCCTTTTTGCGCAAATTAAACCGAGCTCCTTTTTTCATAAACATATCGCGGAGTCCTATAAATATATTGACGTTTTATTAAAACCTCAAAAGACTAGATAAATGTTCAGTTCGTCTTCCTAATCGATCTTATTATTATTAGTGGCTGTTGACTTGAGGGAACAATATGTGTCTGTTACACCCACTGTTAGTTACCCTGTAGAGTCCTGCGAGCTGTCACTGGCTTTTACTTTTATTCGGTTGGTACTCTTGCTCATTATTTCCATGACTAAGATCGCACTGTACGCATGATTCTGCAGTTCTATCTTTACTTTACCATTATTATCACATAAAGAAAGTTTCATAAGTAGATAGTAGTTGCTATGGGATCATTATTTGACCATTATTTAGAAGTAAAGTTATAATGAAAGAGATTATGCTTCTCTATTTCCCTTAAGAAGGAAAGCATTGTACTAAGATGAGATCTGACATATTTTTCTATGGATTGTCGACCTTTTAGCGCATATATATTATATATATATATATTAATATATATATATATATATATATAATATAATTATATATATATATATATAATGCGATATAAAATATCTGATTTTGGTAATCAGATATACGTGGCCAGAGGATTACCAAACACACAATTGAGTATTTGAACTTGCAGTGGTTAACTTGGAGTCATAATGATGACTCAGCAAACATTTCGAAAACTCATAAAATGCAGGAAAATATTGCTGTCGAATTGAGATTAAGCACGCATGTAGCCATGTATAAGACTAACATATGCGCACATAAGTTAGAGACTTATGTGCGTTTCATAAGACTAACATGCTGATAATTATTATCAGCATTAGTTCAATTTTTATCAAATGACTTGAATACGTTTATTAAAAAATTTTAAAAAGTCAAAAATAGTTATTTATGTACCAAGGGAGTAAAGAATGTCATTATTCCCTGAGCATTATGTTGGGGTTCCTAAGGCGAAAAGCCGAGGGAACCAAAGGATTTAAATCTTGAAGGCGAAGCCGAGGGATTTAGTTGTTTAACTCCTGAGGCGAGCCGAGGGAGTTATAGCTATTTACTTGCGAGGGAATAATGGCATTTTTTACTCCCAAGGTGCATACAGATTTTAATCTCCAGACGTCGACATTGAAAATAAAGTAAGAATGTCTTTTTCATTTCTTTTTCAAGATTTTTTAACTGAAAATTATCTTACCTTTATATAAGAAACTCGTCGTTTGGTGAATTATGCAAAAAAGTCTTAAACTTTGGTTCTAGTAAAAACATTCGCTTTCTTTGCAACATAACCTTCGTTTTTTCTTTTAATAATGCTATTAGTGATGCATAGCTTTTTGAAATAATTTTTCTCTCACAAGCAAAGATGATTTGATCATTGAATGCAGTGACCGCAGACTTGACGCTTGTTTTGTTTTTCATTCATTATTAAAATAAATAAGCAATGCATTTTCACTTACTTGTTGTAAATTATGATCATGACACCAACTTTTAAAATTGTTACATGCTTTGTCATATAACTCGTTGGTAACAAGTTTTCTTTTACCAATTCGCTTCAATAGCAATGTCAGGAGGTGTATTGTTTAAAAAGTTCGTCAATATCGCACACAATATTATCTGCCATTATTGAAATATAGAGCAGTTATAATAATTTTTAATCTAATTATTAAAGTTTAAGACAGGTTAAACAGTTAAAGCTAAGGTTTTAAACTAGAAAAACTTTGATTAATGATATTTTGTCGAAAAAAAAACAATGAGTATGCAAATCTTAAAATTATTTTAAAAAAATCAGGATACCAATTTAATTTTTACTTTAAATAAAGAACTAGTTTTTATTTTTTTAAATTATTTATTCTTTTATATTATTAGCATTAACTCGTTTACTTAAAATGATTGTTAATGTTATATTCCATTTTTATACATCTTATTCTTTTATATCTTCTTATTTATAGGTATCTTAGTTTCAAATAATATAATATATTACTATCAGTTTTGTCGATTATTAAGTTAAGTTGCCAACTGTTACTTTTTACTCCCTTGGGAGTGAAAAGTGATTCTTTACTCTCTTAATCTAGTCATTAAATTCGTATTATATACCGTCTGAGAATAAATATTTTAAGTGATGAGAAATTTGAAAGTGTATACCTTACGATATATATATATATATAATATATATATATATATATATATATATATAATATATATATATAATAATATATATATATATATATAATACAGGGTGGTCCAGCTAAGAAGGACAAGACCTTTTTTCTCGAAACTATAACAGCTAGAAGGATGCGGTTTTCGGCGTTGGATTCAATTGTAAGTGACAGACGAAAAAAATCCGTTTTCGGGCGCGCTTCGCGCCTGTCATAGAGATGCTAATGCTAACTTTTTAATTTTATAGTTAGGTATGAGTTGTTCTAGAGATCTTGCTGACTTCCTTAGTCAGCACAGCTCTAATATGTGATGACTTACTGACCGACATAATGCTGAAAGATAGGTTAAAACTTGAATTTTAGAAAATACACTTAGTGGTTAACCTTTGGGGCTAGACGGTCACGTTTTTGCGTCTGGCTCTTTGGACTATTATACAGAAATCACTTCTGTAAAGAGTCATTTTTAGCGTGTTTTTTGAGCCTATTTTTGCTTTTTCTGAAAAAATCACCGTATCAACGTATAATGATATGGGTATTGACTTAAGAAGGAGTAAACAAGGTAGTTTTTCCTGAAACCAAGAGTTCTCAAGTTTGCTAGTTTCTCATCAAAAGTAACTTCAAATTTTTTGGAAAATCATAAAATTTTACTAATTTTTGATTTCATGCAAATTTTTGGCTGTTATGTTAATTGTTTTTGAAAAATAAAGTGAGTGATCTTATAGCAAATTTTCTCTAGCAGTTATAGTTTAGCCACAATTGGTCATTTTATGAAGTTAAGTCAACGCGTTTTTTAAAATCATAAAATTTGACCTTGTGGGAGAACGGTTGAAATCGGACTATAGTAATATGAAAGTTTTTGTTGGAAATTAGCTGTAGTACCACCTCCTTTCGGAAGGGAGTTTTATTTGTACACCCTGTATATATATAAATATATATATTAATATTATATATATTAATATATATAATATATATATTGGTGTGTGAATAGATGTTAATAGTCTTCTCTTGATAACGCGGTTCAGACCGCACATTTTGACTGAAATTTGTTTAGAAGATAACTGATTTCACTTCTTGAGGATCTTAAAATAGCATTATTGATTTTTTAAAATACTATTCATTAGAATTGATTATAAATGTTTAGTTGAAATAATTCATAGTTTGTCCATCCTCGCTTCCTACATGGGGACCAATTTATTACTAAATTGTTAAATTCCATGCAACTTTGTAAGTTGGTCAAATACTTATTTCGTCAAAACATATTATTAATTTCCAAGTCGCCTCAATACGGATATACTGAAGTATACATATTTAAAATAGTTCCGGGGTGTCGATTTCTAAACCAAGACCTGGCTAATTGCTTGTTGTCCAGTTTTGATGCGCATTAATGTCTACAAGTTTTTGTTGCTCAGTTGGCACCCCCTACTACTGACCCCAATACTTTTAAGCTTTTAATTAAACATAACAACTATGTATCTAAAAAAAGATTTGAAAATCTTCATTATTAATTTCCCACAAAGATTTTATTTTAATATTTCTCTATTGTCTAGTCAACGGACGGGTTTTCGCGAAGTTTTAAATTGTTGAATTTTTATATTGGGAATATGTTTAGACGAATTTAGGGATACCCAAAAAAAGTCCTCTATTTTCGCATCACAGCTGTGATCGTAGTGGAGTAAAACGTGCATATCTTGGTAGGAATAAAAAATACAGAAAATTTGTTCTAATAAAGTTTGAAGCTACGTAAATTTTCTAAAAATAAGTTTATTTTTTATAGTTTATAGTAAATCATACTGGGAAACCGTTAGACGAGTCTACGGAGAATGCGCTCAAGAAGGGATTTAATGATGCTATGGTTCCTCGTAAAATACCAGTCGAGAAGATCATATGTGATCATATCTGCTATTGACGGATTACCCGTAGAGACCGCAGGGTTCTTTAAGGAAATAAGTTTTATGTCAAACCGTTAAAAAAGTATTCCAAGTTAAAAATTAACCGTATTCTCATTTTTTTTTTACATCGTAAACAAACTAAAAATCGCGTCACTCTGACGCGAAATTATTACGTATTCACTTACATAACGGCCAATCGATCAATCATTAAGATTTTTGGAAATAATGTAACCAACTACTAAACAAGTTTAAATTACCAGCTTTCAGGTTATTACAGCCGCAGAGTGCTGGCCTGGTAAAGTTTTCTTTTGACGGTAAAACAGAATTTCGACTGCATCATTTAAACTTTCTTGACAATTAATGAAGGCAAACTATATACTCTATAAATGTTTCCTCTTTTATTTTCTGAAAATGAAAATTTGTCCAAAAAAAATTTAAAAAGTTCAAATGTTTGATTAAATACATTAAGTCCGGGAGCCCGCGGCTTATTTTCTACCTCATAAAAGGCATGAAATTGGTCTCTGGGAATAATTGTAGGGGGCGGTAAGTACATCGTAAAAAGCCTTGATCTGTCGCCGAAAGGGGGACCGTTTAGAAGAAGTCGTGCCTCAAAAACTAAAAGAAATACCGTAAATTACCTCATAAGCCGCATGGAAAATACCTTAATATTTTTACTCTGGACGTTGAAACGAACTCAAAACATCAAGTTCTGTCATCATCAAGTTTATGGAGCCGTTTTGAAATCAGACCGGGGTTGAAATTTTGAAAAGTAAGCGGCTTAAAAAAACTTCATATTCACCGAGGTAACTAATATCACCCAAGTCGGTCGCCATCTATGGGGCCGTTTTTAAAATAGATGGTTGAAGTTTTTAAAAAAAATACCAAAATTTAACTCATTTTTGACATACTTGACGGGGGGCGATGAACCAACGTTATAACTTTAAAGTTTAAAATTGGTTCAAACTTGAAAAGTTTTCATCATTTATATCGTAAGCATGTAGGAAAATAATTGAGTCTGAAATCGAGATGTCAACTGATTTAACCATTTCAGATGTCTTTATGTCCTCCTAGATGGTTTTCACAAAGTTGTATGTGTGTGTTGGTGTGTCTGTTATCATCGTAGCCTCCCTGTGTATTTATGCTAAAGACTTCAACCCTTGTGCAAAAATCAGTCTACAGGTGGAGTTGTAAAAAATTATTGGTGCATATTTTCTTTATGACGTCATTAACCTACTATAATGACTTGGCAAAAATTTAGAAATATCATATAAAACTCTGAACAATGTTGTGATCAATGTAAGATTTAGCACGCAAGTAGCCAGCTATGTATAAGACTAACATATTTACCAAGTTTCATCTCATTATCAGCAATAATAAATTTTTATCAAAGGACTTGTGTACGTTTTTTAAAAAATTGTAAAAGTCATATACTTATAGTATATACTACAAGTATATACTTTGACATAATTTATGTGTATACCAAGTTTTGTTTCATTACGATAAGTATATCCATGATTTTTTGGGGTCATAATTGTTAAAGCAGCATAGAGCGTGGTCAGCGTCTGGATGGGCGATGGCTGGGAATAAGACGGATTTATTTACTGAGGACGAGCCAAGCGGATCCGAAGTGGGTAGGATGAACGTAGCGAATTCAATGTGATAAGGAAATGTTTTGAGGTACCCCACACCCGATATTTTAAATTTCCTACTACACTTAGCAAAGCTGATACTTCATAGATGCTTGCAAAGTAATTTGCTTATTGAACGTAAGCAACCAGTCAGTTCCCATCATTACTTGAAAGAATATCTCATTATATTTTAACTAAATTATAAATGAAACTAATAATGAGACCAAATTACAATGTAGTCATGCCTCCTCAGTAATTAGAAATAACATTAAATGATGTTGTAAGTAATTCAGGAGTGACTACATCATCGCAATGAAACTTCTTTCTTTTAAACATTAGATCGTCCTTTCAGATTGTCCATCCTTCATTTTTATTTCTAATTAAATCCTAAAAAGTTCATTGGATATAATAGTTATTTATGCACCAAGGTAGTATAGTATAGAATTTCCCTGGAAAATAGCATTGCATACAAGAGTTTATCTCCAGACGTTGATTTTTATTTTAACACGTTTCGTTGTATTTTATTCTAATTTTTTGGGTCGGACCTCCTTATACATTTTGGGGGTGCTGCCTCCAAAAAAAAATTTTTTTTAATTGTTCCAAACAACTTTTTTTGACCTGAAACGGATTTTGAGCCAATAATTTTTTTTTTTTGTTTTTTGGTTGGCTTCCCCTTATAAGTTTTGGGGTTGCCACCCCCGGGAAAATTACAAATATTGATCGGTCACCTGCATAAATTTAGAGAATACCACTCCCCTAAAAATTGATATAATTGGCTCTAATAACCCAATAATAGGAAACACTTTTTACTCCCAAGGGAGAAAAAGTTACTTTTTACTCCCAAGGAGTGAAAATTTAATAGGGAGACATTATTAAATTACATTTATCAATCAATATTATCAATTTTTGCATTCTCTCACCGAGCCCGTTAGCTCAGTAGTGGAGGGCTCTCTTTTCGACCTGAAGGTCGAATGTTCAGATCCAGCTGGGGAAGTACTTTAATATGAGGTTATCCATTGTACTGTACATTCGGTAGGACTTGATTTCGAGGCCGGTATACGTGGTTTCTTAGGCTGATAATACGCAAATGCGGGGTTGGTTCCTGTTTCATCTGATACACGTTTCCGTTGTCTCCAGGTCACGGAAAGTGTGCCTAGAGACAACGTAATCAGTGTGTCTACTAAGTAGGCACACTGTAGACTAGTCATATGTGCCGCTATGTCCGGAGGGTGTGTTTCCTAGATAATTGAGTGCGTGCAAACTCTGGGGCGGATAAGTTGAGTGAGCGGAAAATGTGTGCAATTCTTTTATTAGATACAGCAAAATAAATCCGAAAGTAACGAAAAACTTTAATAGTAGAGGAGGGGGAAGAAAAACACTTGCAAGTTTACATTTTCATAAGTATTTTATTATTACAACTATTTTTTAAAATTTTCACAAATTTGTTCTACAGCAAATTGAATTCTTTGTCCATAATTTCTTCTTATTCGGTCCAGTACTATACCATATGGATCGGATTGTAGCCAATCAACCCAGGCTGGCATTTGAATTTTTCCTGTATCATTCTCATCGTAATACCATACGTTCTTTGCTTTTATTTTTTCGTTCGACGAGTCGAAATTGCCTTTACAATTGTCGATATTGATAAACAAATTTGTAAACCATTTCACCTCTATATCGATTTCAACTCGATCGGTATGAAATTGGTAATTACCAGATTTAATGGTAAAATCGTTTGAAAAAATATATATGGTATCCGAATGTTGAAATGTTAGCGTTATCGATCCGTTTTTATAATCGATATAGTTACTTACATTATAAGAAAAATTGCCATTTAGTGATGCGATGTTATCACAAAAACGACCCCCGTTTTGATTAGCTGTTACATTGACCGCCGCTGAAGTTTCTCCAAATATATCAAGATAAGTTTCGAACTGTAAATTATCAAATTTTGGATTACATATATAAGAGAAGTCTGAGTTGTGCAATATTTCTTCTTTTAAAATCCAAATCGGAAAACTAAAGTCTGATAAAACTGAATTTAAACTAACAATTAGTACTACTAGAATAAGTTTTGTCATTTTTGATGTTAATTAGGTTAGAATTTTAATTACACTATTTAAAATTTCGTAATGGATTCTCTATATATATCAGCATCTTATCTTTTTCTCGCTTATTTTAATTTGATAAATACCTCTATTAAGTGTTTTTTGATTTTAAATTATTGATGCGTAGTAATAATTTTCCCCTAAATTTTTTACTAATGATTATTTTTTCAATAAATTTAAAGTGTGAATTATTTTTGAGATAAACATACAATTTAATTAAAGCAGTTTTTACAGTATTTTACAGAAATTATATTGTATTAAAAACACTCTTTTCTACGAGACCTACCTAATAAGCATTTTCTTTTAAAAATTAATTAAATGAAATTTATAAAAACAAGCCTCTTGTAGGTTTCCTCTATTAATGCGATTAAAATAAATTAAAAGTTCATTATTACAGTCTATCG
The DNA here is from genome assembly GCA_018340805.1 of Microvelia longipes. NCBI lineage: Eukaryota > Metazoa > Arthropoda > Insecta > Hemiptera > Veliidae > Microvelia > Microvelia longipes. The sequence goes on along the minus strand of JACMZG010001870.1, from coordinate 51,687,076 downwards.
TTTAGTTTAAAAATCTTGACAGGTCAGTTTAGACACCACTGATTCTTAAGAAAAAAATCCCTGCAAGAAGGGAGCGGGAAAAAACTAGGTAAACAAATCAGGTTATTTTACCCGTATTTTCTTGGCGATGTTTTTTTACATTTCTTTTTTGTAGAAAATATCATTTTAAGATTAATTTGACAGTAGTTTTCAAAACGGTGTAATCAAAAGAAGAACCACAAACAAAATGAACGATTGCCGGGAAGAAGGTTTTTTCCCTACAGCGGTTATTGTGGTAGGGAATTTTTTTCTCTTTTTAAGTGAGAGGTTGGCAGCAGCTTCTCTGATTGGTCAATCCCCAAAATACTTATGACCTTGAGGATTTTTAAACTAAACGATAAACTGTAATGTTTACTCTTAGCATCAGTGGCGGACTGAGCTAAAAAGACCCGAGGAGAGATTGACCGAAAAAAGTCCAAACCTACAGCATATGGGTCCCAAAGGGGAGGTCTTTTATTGCTTCTCAAGAAGAGGGGTCTATTTTTAACGAGAGTAGCATTAATGCTACTTAATTAAACCCCTGATCATCGGGGTCTAATCTTATCAGCCCGGCACATTTGACTTTGTGACTTGACCTGTACGCATTTCACTTCGTGACTTGGCCAATACGAATTGTCAGTGTTTTCAACTATTTAAGCACTGGAATGTCCTGAGAAATGCACGTTGCGTGTATATTAAACAGAGCAACCATATCTGTATTACTTCTGCTTGCAATGCTTTATGGCCAAATTACAAAGTGAAATTTGTGAGGCATGAAATAAGATTTTAATTATGTATGGTTGACCGCTGAGAATGATACGAATGCATTTACTATCTGAATACTAGCGAAGCGAGCCCAAGGGCATGCTGCAGTATAAATATGGCGAACTGTATTTCTGAGGACGTGCGAAGCGAGTCCGAAGCATGGAGGATGAGCGTAGCGAATCCGATGTAATGAGGACAAATTCCGAGGTGCCCCGTACCCGTTTTTTACCTTAGTATGTAGAAAATGTAAAAATCCAAAACCGAGAAATTTCACGAGAATTTTTCGTTACAGGTGTTTTTAAGACCTTCTCTCTTGGTGTTGTGTGTGTTTTCATCGTAGCTTTCAAAGTATTTTTGATTGAGAGTTGAAATGTCATTGCTTATGTCTAGTTGTGCTGTCGGGAAATTAATTTTACAAATAATTGTTATAAAGTCATAATTTAAATAAATTAAGATTATTTATTAACGTAATTAACCCGCAATAATGTATGACACAAAATTTTGACAACTATCAAAAAAAGCGGGAACATGTTTCGATGGATTTAAGATCTGGTCTGCCTGTAGTCCATTAAACCAACATATGTGCCATGTTTCATTTCATTTTTAGCATCAGTTCAATTTTTATCGTGAGACTTAATAATAATATTTTTTAAACAATTGTTAAAAATCGAAAAATTACTTAATCGAGTTGAAATGTGGTACAAATGTATCTCTTTACGTAACACATAAGTTTACTAATTTTTGTTTCAATACAAGAAGTATATCTGGGGGTTTTGTTGGATCAAAAGTTATGCAGCATTGAGCAAGTTCAGTGCCTGATTGGGTGACCGTTTGAAATAAAAGTAATGTATTTACTATGTGCAGTATATGTTTGGCGATTTTTATAATATGGGGACGAGCAAAGCGAGTTGTGGTGGTGTATAAAAAAATACATAGCGAGAGTGTTGAGGAGTTCCGAGGTACCCTGTACCCGACTCCGTTTACCTTTATTTGTCATAACGGCCCAAGAAATTGACTGAATAATAAAAATATGTTGTAATCTTTTTACATAATGTAATCTTAATGAAATTTAGATGTAAAATCAAATTAAGCACATCTCCGTTCTGCATAGCAGTGTTTAGTAGGATAACTCGTTGATGACATGACAAGAAATTAGTTATTTTGAGCTGTGAACTGTGCCCGGTCTCCTGTCCGCCCCATGTACTCTGTTCCCGCTCCAATGAACACAATCTAATTGTTCACTTAACTAATGTACCCATCTATTTAATTATCAAATATCTATTGTAATAAGTTAAAAAATTCTGAGTTTTTATTAAAAAAAAAATAAAGGCTGAAGACAATGTAACGTGTGATGCTGGAAAATTTCTCTTTTCTCACCGTCTGTCGGCTCTGAGAATCGACTTATTAATATTCTTGATTATTTTCCGGGTTTTTGTATAAAATAATTCTTTCCTTCTTAACAAATTGTGTTTTTGCGTAGATAAGAGATTTTTTTTTGAAATTAAAAGTAATTTTTATTAGGGGAGGGGAGATGTAAAGGATCCCAGTGATTTGTTTTCTTCTAAAAATCACTCCACTGTAAATAGTCCGAAGGTGAAATAAAATTGCCCGTCAAAGGTGATGAAATAAACATTTTGGAAGTATTGCTGTTTCAAAGAATTATTATAATCCTAAAAATTAAAGATAATTATAAAATCTAAAAAAATAATAATAATAATTCTAAAAAATAATAATAATAATTTCTAAAAAAAAAACAAAGAATAATTATAATCCTAAAAACAATTAAAGAATAATTATAATCCTAAAAAAATAAAGAATGATTATAATCCTAAAAAAAAAGAATAATTTCTAAAAAAATCAAGAATGATTATAATCCTAAAAAAATCAAAGAATGATTATAATCTAAAGAAAAATTAAAGAATAATATAATCCTAAAAATCAAAGAATGTTATAATCTAAAAAAAATAAAGAATATTATAATCCTAAAAAAATCAAAGAATGATTATAATCCTAAAAAAATCCTAAAAAAATCAAAGAATGATTATAATTCTAAAAAAATCAAAAAATGATTATAATCCTAAAAAAAATTAAAGAATAATTATAATCCTAAAAAAAAGAATAATTATAATCCTAAAAAATCAAAGAATGATTATAATCCTAAAAAAATCAAAGAATGATTACAATCCTAAAAAAAAAAGAATAATTATAATCCTAAAAAATCAAAGAATGATTAAATCCTAAAAATCAAAGAATGATTATAATCCTAAAAAAATCAAAGAATGATTACAACCTAAAAAAAAATGATTATAATCCTAAAAAAAATTAAAGAATAATTATAATCCTAAAAAATCAAAGAATGATTATAATTCTAAAAAATCAAAAAATGATTATAATCCTAAAAAATTAAAGAATAATTATAACCTAAAAAAAAGAATAATTATAATCCTAAAAAATCAAAGAATATATAATCCTAAAAAAATCAAAAGAATGATTACAATCCTAAAAAAAAAAGAATAATTATAATCCTAAAAAAATCAAAGAATGATTATAATCCTAAAAAATCAAAGAATGATTATAATCCTAAAAATCAAAGAATGATTATAATCTAAAAAATCAAAGATTATAATCCTAAAAAAATTAAAGAATGATTATAATCCTAAAAAAATTAAAGAATGATTATAGTCCTAAAAAAATTAAAGAATGATAATAAGTGAAAAGCTGACGACGATTAATTTATTTGATTTGATGAGGTTTTACAGAGCCCTAAAGTGGTGTTTTAATCCTTTTGATTGATCTGGTCTCGCTATCCTTGATCTCAGTCTAAAGCTGTAATCTAATGTCTAAAGTGTTGTAAAAATTAACTTAAGGTTCAATTTATATCGAGTGCCTTCTTTAAGTTTTTTAAACAATTGTTAAAAATCGGAGAATTGTGCGATTGAGTTAAAATTTGGTACAAGTGTATGCTATCCCTGTATTTGGTAAAAGTGTATGCTATCCCTATATTTGGTACAAATGTATGCTATCCCTATACGTAACAAATGAGTTTACTAAGTGTAATAAAAGAGGAAGAAGTCTCTCCACAAAAATATATTTCTTTATAGCAAAGCGCTTTCAACCTAACAAGAGGTCATCATCAGTGCTAGCCGTTGAATAAACAAGAGGGTGATAGATGAGAATAATAATCAATCATTAATTAATAATAGAACATAATAATTCAGCAACCGGAAGTATTGCCAACTTTTTTATAAGAAAGTTGTATTTTGTTAAAGTGGCTGCATTACTTATGACAATAAACTGCGTAGGCTTCCGCGGTTATTGTCATGAAGATTTAGGTCCTCCGGTGGTGACCGCGTCAATGTAGATGAAGAATCCGACGTTTCGCTTCCACTGTGAGAGGCATCTTCAGGGATGTAGGACATCATGGATAGAAACACAATGCTCTACAAAACTGAACTGTAGTTCTGAACTGAACTGTAGTAGAGAACTGAACAGTTCAGTTTTGTAGAGCATTGTGTTTCTATCCATGATGTCCTACATCCCTGAAGATGCCTCCCACAGTGGAAGCGAAACGTCGGATTCTTCATCTACATTGACGCGGTCACCACCGGAAGACCTAAATCTTCATTACTTAAGACCACCAGTGAACCGCCTTTCGTGTTATTAGTAGTGCTTCTTCTATATATAGTATTATTCTAAGTAAGTAATGCTGCCACCCTAACAATATACAATTTTCTTATAGAAAGTTGGCAATATTCGGTTGCTGAATTATTATGTTCTATTGTTAATTAATAATTGATTATTCATAAATACTAATATAAATATCGGTGCATTACAATATTTTAAGCATTTTAAAATTGTAGTTCAACGTTTTTAATTAAAATTATATAAAGTAGTCTCGTCAACCAAATGTAGATTCTTGTATTCCGCTTTCCTTTTGCCATCTAAGACCGGTTTTATTAAATACTCGGCAGGTTTTTTAAATTATAATATTTGCTCTTTACGATCTTCTTCATTAATGGATATTTATGACACATATTTAAAATAATGTTTAGTTGTTAGGCTGGTACCCCTACTTATGACCACCAGTCAACCGGCTTTCGTGTTATCAGTAGAGTTACATTGTGTAATGTATGTCGTATGCTCCTTCTACATTAGTATTATTCTTAGCTTGTATGGGAGACCTCTGGGAATAAAACGAATGTGCAATATAAATTAGGAGATTTCCAAATTCTGAAGACGAGCGAAGAGAGTTCAAAGTGGTGAGGATGAGCGTAGCGAAGCCAGTAGAGCGAGAAAAAGTTGCGAGGTACCCCGTACCCGTATTTTTATTTATCTTGTAACTTGAATTTTATTGTTTCATGATTTCCTGAAGCGTCTGTCAACATATTTAGTAATTTTGCTGATAGATAAGTTTAGCTGGTGATTAGATAGATATGTTTTGCTGGTGATTAGATAGATATGTTTTGCTGGTGATTAGTTAGATATGTTTAGCTGGTGATTAGATAGAAATGTTTAGCTGGTGATTAGATAGATATGTTTAGCTGGTGATTAGATAGGTATGTTTTGCTGGTGATTAGATAGAAATGTTTAGCTGGTGATTAGATAGATATGTTTAGCTGGTGATTAGATAGATATGTTTAGCTGGTGATTAGATAGAAATGTTTAGCTGGTGATTTGTTAACGTTTTGTTTTCATATTCGTCCGTAAAAAGTTTTAATTTTCCCGCACGTTATCATAACAGTATCTATAAACAGTTTGTGCTCTGGTCACGCTGTCCTCACCCTCTATAATTATCTTATTAATTATTACTCTGCTCCCGAACTGACCTCATGTAGCATGGAAACGGTTCAAACTGTATTGTGTCTCGCGCCGGACTGGTTAATATATTCATCGCGTAGTTGTGGGAAAGTCCCAACTAATCGTCGATTAAGATAATGTTAGTTTTTCAGCATTGTGTACGATGCGATGCTGAGATAAATCCATCTTCAGGAGAAAATGTTTTAAATGTTTTTATTATAACAATACCGCTAGGTATTTCTAATGCGAGATCTATGAGGCCATTTTTAACTGTTTCTTGCTTACTTTTAATGAATTGATAGTAAGATGAGTTGTGGAGTTTCCAAATAGGAGAAAAAAAGAAAAATGTCACTCCACTTAGTATATATTTATTGATAGAGCCGATTTTCAAACTTAACAGTTCATCATCAGTGCCTACTAACAAAGTACCAAACGAAAACCATCCATTTCGTTTTGTACTTTGTTGGTTGGCACTGATGATGAACTGTTAAGTTTGAAAGTCGGCTCTGTCAAAAAATATATACTAAGTGGAGTGACATCTTTCTTTTTTTCTCCTTTAATGAATTGATTTATTTATTTATTAGCGAATTTCCTAAGAGAATTACGCTATTGAAATCGGAAGTCCGAGAAACTAAGGTCCTTGGACACCCTGGGGACAGTGGGGGCGATAACGCTGGACACCGCCCCGGCAGTTTGGGGCACTATTATCGCAATTGAGAACAACGAGAATTTAATGCCTCTAAACATTTTATATAACTACTTTATCAATACTTTACATATAAACAATCAAATAAATATTATTTTCTCATTATAAATTAAATTAATACAAAAGGGAAAGAAAGAAGCGAGTCAACTGATCGATTTAACAAAAACCGAATCTGCATAATTTCCATCAAAATAGAACCAGCTATTATTATAATATTTGAGTCAATTAGTCCAGCGTACGTAAGAGCACATGCTTGCAAAAATTTAGCCAAATATAGCGACTCGTTAATTTTGTTGATATTTTGAAAAGTCATGTAATAACATTTTTTCTAGTACGTATAAGTTACTCCAGCTCTACAAATTGGTTTGTCTCATAATCGATGGTTATATTTGTGGTGAGTTTCAACTCAATTAAATAATTTTGTTATTTTTGACGATTTTTTTACTTTCGGTGCTTCGACAATTATGGCTAATAAGGTCATATAATGCCTAAAACTCACAAAACCTACACCCACGTCTAGGTAACTAACAATTAACTAACAGGCCAACAATCTCAGTGCTGATTTTTTTTTTAATTTGCCCATTTTTAAACAATATTTTAGAACCACAATGGTTAAAAAGAAACAAAGCGAGAAATCACTCCAAAGGCGGTCCCAAGTACGAATCAGGTGAGGTTTTTTTACCATATGGGCATCAATTGGAATTTTGGTGGAAGGGGGAGGGGGGGGGTTTCTGTCCCGACAACACATCATGCTGCATACCACTGCCTGGGGCTCCTAAATTCATTTATAGGGGATTCGGGAATCTTTTGTTGGAGGGCCATTTACTCGGGTCCTTTCGAGCCACATTGTCGATATCTCATGTTTATGTTTGTCCCACGACCAATTGTTACAACCAGAATTGTTACAACTTAATTCTGGCTAGTTTCTTTATTTATGTATTCAGATCTTACTTTTCACGCTGTATCAAAACATTGAGTCGTTCCTGATCCTGGATCTAATGCTCTAGTGCGAATAGACCAAGAGCCCAGGGATGTTTTGTGAATAAAAAGTGTAATGGCTGGAACCGGTCTCAATTTTTCGTAAATACCTTCCTGAACAAGGATCTGCAATTCTGCCGACTCGTATCGGATGGGTGTCCCAGGCAGAACGCACTTTAGGGGTAAAAGGTTCTGCCTGGGACACCCATCCGATACGATCGGCAGAATTGCAGATCCTTGTTCAGGAAAGGTATTTACGAAAAATTGAGACCGGTTCCAGCCATTACACTTTTTGTTAACTTGGGTGGTAAATTTGACCTGTAAAGTGCGTTCTGCCTGGGACGCCCCTCCGATACGAGTAGGCAGAATTGCAGATCCTTGTTCTGGAAGGTATTTACGAAAAATTAAACCCGTTTCCAGCCATTACACTTTTTATTAACAAAACACCCCTGGGCTCTTGGTCTATCAGTTTTCGCGCTGTATCAAAACATTGAGTCGTTCCCGATCCTGGATCTAATGCTCTAGTGTGAACGTACTATCGTCAACCCGTTACTACCTGAATGGTTACCGAGTTAGTTTCAGTACCATTTTGTGTTAGTGTGTACTTGGTGCGGTATAATGAGTAGATTTATTAAGATAGAGTTATTTAGTGTTGATGTCATGATATTTTTTATTTGTTGCAGACCGAGCGGCGCTAGTGGTGCTAATAGTAAAGAGTTAGTTACCTACACTAAATCATCTCCAGTATCAGCTGATTCCAATCATTCCTCGTCCCAGCCCAACTCGCCAATCAGAGTAAGTGACCATCCATCAATATTTACATTTTTCTCTGACAGGACGTGGAATTGTGTAGTAGATTCATTAATTCTTGATTTAGCATTTTTGCATAAGAGTGAAACGATCCTCTTTACCATCCAAGGAAAAATTGTGATGAGATCACGAACACATCGCATCGTGAAGAAATCACAGAAAAATAGTTTTATGTTCCCATTTTGATAAAATTACGATCGTATCTTGATGATATTATGATATCATCTTAATGAGATTACGATCTCATATCTTGATATTATTATGATATCATCTTAATGAGATTACGATCTCATATCTTCATAATATTATGATATTATCTTAATGAGATTACGATCTCATATCTTCATAATATTATGATATAATCTTAATGAGATTACGATCTCATATCTTGATAATATTATGATATCATCTAAATAACATTACGATCCCATATCTTGATATTATAATCTTAATGAAATTACGATCGCATAGTGATTGTATTAATATATAATCGTAAAGAAAATTACGATCATATTAATGAATGTATGATCATATCTTGATGATATTATGTTAATGAAATTACGATCATAAATTGATGATATTATGATCTTAGCTTGACTAAGCCATGATATTATAAAGAAGGAATCGAGATCTTGTCTTGATGAAATTACCATCTTATAGTGGCTTCATGGTATCTAATATTGAGTCACCTAAAATTACAGGGTTGGTGAGTCATTCATTATCTCACGTCTCTTGTTTATCTCTGAATGTCTTGTGACCAATATAAGAGTCACCCGTGGTATAGTGGTTAAGGTAGCCGGCCAATACACAGAATGAATGGACTTTAAACTTCCGAGTTTATTTAGTCACGGGTTCAATCCCAGGACGGGTCTCTGGGATTTTTATGAGAGGGATAAAAATTCTGCATACCACATCCTTCAGAAGGGACGTAAAGCTGGTGGTCTCGAGCCTGTGCGTTGTCAGGTACTCGTTAAGGATCCCTTACCCTAAATGAAACTGGGTATAGGCAAAATTTAGGACCCTCGTAGTAGATTCATTATAATACTATAGTGTGTCTGCCTTGTAGTTTAAAGTGTATGGAGGTTTGGTTTAACTGCGAGGGTACGTGTTGTTCCTAGTTTTCACTAGACTATAAGAGTCAGTAATATGTATGATTGCTTGAAAAAAGCATGAGGGGAACCATAGAAATTCATAGGCTCTTCTGTCTAGATTAGATGAAATATACCTACACTTGAAATTAAAAGGAGTAGAACATTATCTTAGGGAGCTGGCAAAAAGGGCCCAACAACGTGGCCTACTTGCCTGGCAGTTACTACCACTCCCCCCATATTACTACTACAGTGACCAATATTACAAACCAATATACAAACTCTTACAAGTGTCGTCATAAGCTTTACTGAACAGATGATGCACTGATGATGATGATGAACAGATGATGATCATAACTTAAATAATGTTATGATTCTGTTTAGTTGAGTGGTAGCAGCCTATCAGTGGCGCAGGGTCAGACGCCATGTGGGCAGAGTAAAACTGCTGAATCACCCCGTAGTGATGATGAAAGAACTAAGAGAGATGTCACCATATCACCACAACATACTCCTCCCCACCACCACACTCCCACCAACCAGCAACTCAGGTTCCTACAGGTATGTACTTTGTATTTACAGTATCAAATCTGGATCCTATTGGTACATAACTCGTCAACTGTAGTAATTGAGTTTTCTACTGGTATGTACCTGATATTTACAGGTATCTACTCATGTTGCTACTGGTACAAACTCTTATCTACTGTAGTAACTCAAGTCTCTATAGGCACCTAACCCATACAAGAGACCAAGTTGGTGCCTCTAGGATTTTTATGCAAGGGTATAATCCTTTAATAAGCACCTTAAGAGGGTACTTTGAATTCTTAATAGTTGACAAATAATATATTTACTGGCTTATGGTTTTAAGAGTAGGATAATGTTTTCTTGTCGGAGCTACAGGACTCAGTCACCTTGTCACAGCTGTATGGAGTAGCTTTAATAGTTGACAAATAATATATTTACTGCTTATGGTTTTAAGAGTAGGATATGTTTTCTTGTCGGAGCTACAGGACTCAGTCACCTTGTCACAGCTGTATGGAGTAGCTTCTACATTTATTGCCTTGTAGCCATAAAAATTACTATTTTCATGCATGGAAGTTAGTGGCTTCCTTGCTTGGTAGCAAGCACTATTAGCATTACTTGCACTATTAATTATTTTGGTGTGTTGTACAGAGAAGAAACGAAGGCGGGAGTAGTTCAGATGATCAGAGAGGTACATCTGGTACATCAGGCCATGCATCTATGTCAGATGGACACATCTCATCTTCACCCACGACAGACATCAGGCATCATCACTACACACCCAACTCTACACCTCCTCTCTATTCTGCACTCCCTGATAGCGAGAGGTAAACAGTATTCCTACTTATGTGTTTGTCACTTGGATTATCCTTGCTGAAAACCTTGTAGTGTTTGACTATCCTTGATGTAAATAAATAAATAAATAATAATAAATAAATATCTTTATTTATACAACATAATTAAAAACTTAATAAATACATATATCTCTTATCTTTCTAACATTGTATAGCAGCAGGAGTCAACTCGTGTGCGGCACTCAGTCTTTGTGTCGCATGTTGATACATTTTTATGATATAAATAATTACCTATAGTAAATTGTTTTCTTACTTTAATTAATCTTGATATAAAGAATTATTAGAGATAAAACACACATATAGCTTACAAAACATACATTCATTGGTGTGGACTTATAAAAGTACATATTCAATATTTCTTCGATAAATAATAAATAAGTAAATAAACACATAATACAGTACATTATACAAAAATATCATAGTACAGTAGAACAAAAATAGATTAATTAGAAACATCATAATTAGTTGTTATACTTATTTTATTTCTAATTAAACTTAGATTATTAATTTTTTATTTTTTTAATAAATAATAACAATTTTAATATTAAATAGAACACTTAAAAATAAACTTAAACAATTTAAAACTAGGTAATTAAATTAAATGTACATGTTGTATGACTACTGTACACCTTATAATGTGCTTTTCAGTTTGGTCATCTTCACTATGCTTCTTGTAATGTGTTCAATGTATTTGCAGGGTTTCTTCAAACAATGGAGCTCGTTCAGCTAGGAAGAGTGTTCAGAGCCGGAGTCGACACAGGGCCACCCCTGCCAAGGTAATTATCCCTATCGTATTGTTTAGATTCCTATATATCCTATATATTTATGGCACTAGAACCTTGGTTCTGTGAAAACTAGTGATTTGAAAATCTGCTCCCAGTGAAGGAAAAACAGCATTAAATTGTAGCAGTTTCATAGTAAATGTGATCTGAATTTTTAGCGAATTTTTTTGTGTTTGGTGTAAATGTGATTCATAACTTAAAATTATTCCGTGCTTTTCCTTAAGTTCTGTACAGTTTCAATATGTTCTGGTTAAAGTAATATATAAACCAAGTAGAGAAACTCCTACACTAACCTGTATAAAAAATCAGACATGCCTGATTGGCGATAGCTGGCTCAAAAATATAAAATAGCTAAAATTGGAATAACTGCGTATGAGCTTTTCAACATTCACATTTTTTTACTTTAGGTTAATAAAATGAGGTTAGTTGGTTAACTTTTCATCGAGTTTTTGTACTTTAATATGTACGTTATAGTTTAATGATTTTGTATTAAATTCTGTGAAATAATTGTTACAATAATTTTGATAAAGAAAAGGCGAAACTATAGTTAAGGTAATCTATAGTTTCTATGTATGGGGTGCCTCAAGGCTCGGTCCTTGGACCTTTACTTTTTATAATTTATGTCAACGACCTCCCCGATAACGGTAATGAGTCCTAGGTTTGCAGACGATTCCACATATGTAGTAAAAGGGCTCGATCACACAGTAAATAAACAAAATATGGAATATAATGTTACTGTAGCTCAACATGGTTTATTGCTAACTAATTAACTTTAAATAAAGATAAGAATCAATTAATAACCCATACCTTAAAGAGTAGTGGCAATAAAAATAATAAAGAGTCAATTAAAATCCTAGGGTTGTCAATTGATTGTTCTTTAAATTGGAAAATTCACATCAATGATGTAAGTAGTAAACTCAGGTCTGTTTTGTTTATGCTTTGAAAGCTGAGCACTACTGTTGACTTGAAAACCTGCAAGCTGGCTTACTATGCTCATTTCCACTCTTGATATGGCATCAGAGAATGGGGAGCTGCCCCGAGTGCACATAGTGTTTTTCTATTGCAAAAAAAGCCATTAGAATTATTACCAAGTCTAAATATGATGCACATTGTGCTAAACTTTTCAAAGAAAATAAGATTTTTTAACGCTTTATTCAGCATACATTTTTTCAGTTTTACTATACATTAAAAATAGACACCATGAATTAAATAATAATAAAAATCATGGTTATTCAACTAGATTTCATACAAATGTAAATATGCCATTCTCCAGACTTGACTAAATCAAGTCAATCACCGATGGTGAATGGAATCAAATGTTTTAATAAGGTGCCTACTAGTATTGTAGATCTTCCTATGGATTCCTTTAAAAAGGTAATTAAAGAAATACTGATTGATAAAGCTTATTACTGTGTCAATGACTTCCTAAATGATAGTATAGTGTATCCTAAAAAATTGTAAACTGGTACCTTTTTAACTTAATAATATCTTATATAATTTTTATTTATTGTAATTTTTATTTTTTTAATGTTTTAATTTGTATTCATGAATTGACTATTGTGAGGCCTTAGAATGTAAGGCAACCACAAGCTTATAATAAATAAATAAATAAACCACATGTTTTTATTAAGATTTTGAAGAACATACAGACGACAATGTATTGCCTTAAATATAACTTGAAATTATTATTTCATTAATTATATTCAAAAATTTTAGGTTAAAGTTGTTAAAATACTAATTACAATTAATATTTGAAGGGGAAAACAAATATCACTCGCAAAAATCTATTAAGTTGTGCACACAAAAAAAGTTTAATTAGCCGCTAGTTTTAAGTAATTTAAACAAACCTAGTATTTAAAGATTCGCACTTAAACTTCTATTGGATGTGACAAAACACAAATTATTAACATTTTATACTAAAATCTACATTTCTTTGTGTTAACATTTTAAACTAAACTGTTCAAATAAATGCATTAAAAACAAAAATGTTGAGTACCGTAAATAGTTTGTTTACATTTACAAGGATAAAACAAGATGGCTGCGCCCATAGGAAAATTTGAGCCAACTCCCTGGTGGACAAAATGTGAACTACATTTCAGGTCTGACCGAAACTTTATTTGTTTCCCTAATTTGTTAATATATTACTTTAGTTCTGGTATGGAGTGATTAAATGAAAATGGCTTCAGGTTGACTAAAAAAATCTGAATGCTGGATATGCTGGATACAATTCTAACATGTAATAAGAGAATAAAAATATTAGAATATAATTTATAAGAGCTTTTAAATCTTGTACATTTTTTATAGTAACTTATACTCTGATGGAGTAAAGTAGACATAAGAGACAAGTAAACATAATCCCCTGTGCAGTGAAGTTGATTCCCTATTGAAAGCCTACGGAATCATAGATGCTAAGTTTAGAGACTTGAATCTCGCCCCCCCCCCCCCACCCCATAGCCGAGGGAATCGATTATCTCTTTGGGAATTATGCCATTTAAATTTAGCTATGAGTGTTGTGTACAACCTTTAGAAAGGAGGAATGAGAAATATATCATTTAGAACTTGTTTATTTGAAATTAATTAAACATTAAAGATTATACTGTGGAAACTAAATTTTTGTGATTTTTTTTAACTTTACTTTGCGTGATGCTAGCGAAACTTATTCTTTTAATTAATAACCCAATTTGCAAAATGATGGCTGAATTTGTGATCAATACAATGATCAAAGGAATATGTAAAAACAGCTGATTACCGAGTAATTTTAGAAATTAACAGTGCTGCCAACTTAAATCTTTCTGAATCTGACTAAATGAAGATATTAATTCATAATCAATTTGTCAGATTGTAACAGCAAGTAGTTATTTAATAAATCCTTGTTGCTTAGTAAGGTTACTAAAGAGCTCTTTAAACTCTGAAAACTAGGCTGTAAACCTTGGAGGTTTCCTCTCATTTGGAGGTTAACCAATAAAAACAACCACATAATCCTTTACGGTAAGACTTCCCTCATCTTCTTCCATTGACACTCTACTAGCGCTACTCTACAACCGACAAGCTTACTATTTCCTCCACAAGGTTGGGGGACTGACCCTGCAACGGAACAAACAAATTGCTGAAGCTGGACCCCCCTGCTCATAACATTATTTATTTGAATTGTTTTTTTTTCAGTTGGTGGGGTGCAGCGGTTCAGGCATAGAAGAGATCAAGCTTGCTATACAGCAGCTCACTATGAGGTCTCACACCTCCAACTCCACCTCGACATATTCTAGTCTAAGTGGTAGTGAAGGTAGCGAACGAGCTAGTAGGCGTAGTGACGTCACAGACACAGCTTCTAGACGAGAGACTGCCGAGCTACGTCCCACTGACATGGATCACCCTGTGAGGCGTCTTGTCAGGCATTCATCTCTTGAAACTATTAACACCAATGTTACCGCTGCAGCTGATGAGTTTGTTTGGGTTGATTCTCACAACAGGTAACGTGTTTTTTTTTTAAATTATTTCTAATTGTTATAAATGATATTTATAAATACTTGGCCACAAACAGAGAAGGCAACAGGTCCTACTATTCCTTGCAAAGCTGCCATAAACTGAGTGGGCAGTTACAGTAAGAGAAATATCCTCCCTATTATTTGAAAAGGATGAATAGACCAATTTGTAGTTGAAGTATGTTTTATTCTTGAGACATGTTAATTTTAATATTTATTAGAGGTATTTTATCAAAAGAAATTGTAAATTATTAATAAAATTTGCCATTATTATAAAGAGACGATTTTATTAATAATTTCCTACAGGTATTTACCTAATATGATCTGTAGCAACTCAAGTCCCTATAGGTACCAACTCATATGAGATGCCCAGTTGGGGCCTCTTGAATTTTTTTTGTTAGGGAAGAAAAATCCTTTAATAGGCACCTAAAAACAGGGCTTTCAAGCCTTAATAGTTGCTATCAAATAATAGTACATTTACCAGTTTATGGTTTCAAGAGTGGGATTGTACAGTCTCACAGGGTAGAATGTGTTTTCCTGACAGAGCTACAGGTCCTAGTTACCAATATTGACCATTATAATGAAGAGTCAAATTTATGAATTATTTACAATTTCTTCTGAGGCACATTTTTCTGTATTATTTCTATAATGTGGCATCACTGTAATGATAAATCATGTTTTGTTAGACTGGTAGAGCTGGGTAGACTCCCTTGGTCTAACCACGATGTGCTGAAGGTGCTGCAAGGGGGTCGTGTCAGGTCCTCTATGGAGTTCATCGCTATGGAAACAGTACCAAGGTTGTCCTACTTACTGCAGCGAGCCCTCGTTAGGATAGCGAGAGAAGCACAGCGACTAGCCAGAGCGTTAGGTCTATGTGGCAAGCAAGAGATTGCATCCTCCCTGCGCATCGTGCTCAGTCCTAATCTAGCCGACTCATGCATTAAGGTATGAAAACATTTTATCTTTTACTTCACTGTCTCCTATAATAAAAGGAGAAAGCAGCATTTTTATTGCAAAAATAAGCTAATTTTTCCTTTGAGAATGAACTGCAATGACACACTTTTTTATCTTATGATCTCATTATAGCTCCTACAGAACACAAGAAATAATGAGTTGTATGTATGAGTAGATGAACATCAAACAGACCAAATCCCTTCACCTAATTTGATAAAACGTTATACAAATATCAAGTCTTAAACGATAAACATCTAGCAACAGCTTTCATCTTTTCAAAAGATGAAAGCTGTAACATATATCAAGCTCAGGTCCATCTGAATTTGACCTTGAGTTCTTTTGTTAAACACTTTAGTTTAAAAAAATCTCCCTATGAATTCTTGTGTTTATTTGAAGTGTTCTAGTCTAACAAAATCCAAGTTAGATCCTCCTTAGTTCCCAAGATATGCCGATTGAGCAATATACCAAATACCCTGTGTTTTACTGTCAAGTACCTGTACCCCATGACTGATTGCTTTGACCATCAGATCAGTGTTTTGACTGTTGTTTTCCTGTATGATTGATAGCTTTGACCAGGTACTTTGACCCTGAAATTAGTGTTTTGACTTTCGTGTACCCCATGATTGATAGCTTTGACCATCAGATTGTTATTGGTTTGTCCAAACTCTTTGGAATAGTAAAGTATACGTTTGTGGTTGCAGGCTTGTTTGCGATCTGGAGCCATGTATGCCGTATCAGGGGATCAGCTCAAGCAGAGTAAATCGCAGAGAGCTGGGTTACATCTCAGTGTGGGCAGGTTTCACCGCTGGATGGTAGATGTCAGGCTCGGAAAGTTTGTGCATGAGTAAGTATTCCATGTATTTTTTTTAATCTTGTCAGTCAAAGAAATATTTCTGCAGATATTAACTCTTTTCAACAGTAACTTCAATAAGCACAAAGTAAAGAAGTTAAAATAATTAGCTACAGAAATTAAGTACAATCTAATAAATTTAGTAATTTTAAATAAACAATCTATAAATTTATCTTTAATGACATTTGTGGCTCAATAATAGCAGGTGACGACTTTTTAAATATTATTGTCCAGCCTAAAGATTGATTTTTTGTTTCAAGTCTCAACACTCTAGTATAATCACTCTGGGAGCTAATGATAACAGTCAATTATAAGTCAAAAGACTAATAACTTGGTAAAAACTACTGAAGAGGTTTTAAAATCATCTGAAACTGATAATTCAGAGAAATTATTGGTTTCTGATCAAAGTGCAAACTTATTACTTTTTATGAATATGTATTTTTGAATACGTGATATATTTTTGTGAATGTATTTGTATGTATTTTATGAATATGTATTTTTGTGAATATGTATTTTTATGAATACGTATTTTTATGAATATGTATTTTTATGAATATGTATCTATTTTAAAATAATTCTTGTAAAGGTGCTATCTTTGGAATGGATTAATATTTTTTAATCAAACTTGGTTTTTACCAAGTTTTGAGTTTGTATCAAAGTTTTACCTTATTTTTACTAAGTTTAGAGTTTTATCAAGTTTTCTCCCCTCCATGTGAAAAATACATACAATTTTTTCTGTAATGATTGGGGTTGGAGTTGAGATTAGACCCTGTTTGCACTGCGACTGGAAGTCTATTGTACAATCAATTTTTTTTGGAGAACATAAAATATGGTTGGACAACATGCAATTTTTTGTTGAGTGTTTTTTCAATGTTTTTAGGGCTCTGAGTAAAAAAACCGGTGTGGGAACAGTAAAAGCATTTTCAGGGCAGGGCTCAAATTAAGGAGCCCTGGCTTAAATTGTAATACCGTTTTATTTACTTTGTAACTGTATTCATCTACCAAATAATTCTGGTAGTTGTGCAAATAACCTTTTGAATACTTGCTCAATATGTTGCTATTATTTGCTTAATTGTTCAGAAGAAATGGATTGTTGAGCTGGGAAATGTAATATATCTTGCTTGCAGAACTCCATAGCAAATTTTTAATTTTATATTCCACGAAAGTAACATGTAAAATAGAATGTAAATTGTTGAACTGTTGATACTTTGCATCTCAGCAAGTATTGTCTGTCAATACTTGCTGCTGTATACGTCTGCAAGTATTGTCTGTCGATACTTGCTGCTGTAAACATCAGCAAGTATTGACTTTATAGACCAATAATACTTGCTGTAGTGTACATCAGCAAGTATGAACGACAATAATTTTTCTATTGTTACTTCAACTTAAGGTAAATATAATTTCATAAATAAAAGATTTATTTATTTATTGTGTGATTTATAGGTATGCAGCTGTTTACCTGACAGCAGGTCTGGAGAATTTACTAGAGGAGATAATCCTACAGTGCCTACCTAGTAAACCTGAGTCTGTGTTGACAGCTTCCATGTTTGAACATTCTATAGCCAATAACAGTGAGCTGTGGGGATTATTACAACCCTACGCTCATCTCAATACTGGCAGGACTGCTTCAGGTATGCCAACTATATGTTTAGAGCTGTAGAATTAGGGCCTCAGCTATGGATTATCATGTTATTGTCTATGATGGATCCTTTAATTCTGGCCCGGTGGTCCTCATGTAGGGCGAATTTCCTTTGGGATGAGTGTTTCCGTGCTTAACATCCTATTTCTTGCTCAAGGCTCCGGTTCATGCTTCAGAACCTAAGCAGTTACTCAATTGTCAATCACTGCTTGTAACTCATTTTTTCTATATTTTTCAAAGGAAATGCACATAATTATCCAGTTTGTTGTACAAAACTATGCCTCTAAAATTAGCAGTATTATTTGCGCAAGTTTAAAGCTTAGTTACTTATCTTTTAAGCTTAGTCAGTTATCTTTAAAGGTTTCAGCGCATTTCCTTATTAACCCTGAATATTGCTGATTTTTTAAAAAAATTTGTTGACTTAGCAAACCATTATTGACATCACAAAAACCTGGTTTTCAATAGGGTTCGTGTCCTCCCCAAGGTTGATTTTTGTACCAAGTTTGAGTAAGAAATATTAATCTGTTCGAAAGATAGAGTGTTTCACTAATAACATCAACATATCTATATATATATATATATATATAATAATATATATATATAATATAATAATATATAAATATATAATAATAACATTAATAATTTTATATATAATATATATATATATATAATATATATATATAATATATATATATCGCAAAACGTATTTTCATCATTAAAACCTGAAACGATTTGGTTCGTGGTCCTAGGTTTGGAACTTTCACATGACGCCTATCAATTGGAATTTATTCCCAAAGGAAATTCGCTAAAAGGACATTAAGGTTATTATGGAAGCTAAAGTTAGAGACATAAAGTGGAGCATTAGTGGTTTTTCTTATGATTTTGTTACTAAAGGGTATGAAGGTGTCTTGAGTTAAGGAATCTTAAAACTCCACTAAAAATGATTTTGGTAAATTCTTTTCTTCTTGTACTGAGGCAAAAAGAAAAGAGAAAGCAAATAGTTTATATTGACAGACTGATTCATTGTTCATGTATGTTATAGGGAGCCTGTCTGTGCCACGGTGGGCATCAGTGAGTTCGGTGCAGAGTTCCGGTGGAGAGGGTGGAGTGAGCAGTGGATGTGGTTCACCTGGTGGAGTTAAAAGGGATCTACTCACCACTTGTGTTGCATCTGTCAGTGAGTTGTCCGATTTACTCAGATCATCGGTTCATGTTCTCTCCACCAGACCTCATTTCTCTCATCAAGCCATACAAGCACTCTTCTACTTCATGAGATGTTCCCAGGTAAATAACACCCATGACTTGCTATTCTTACATCATGTGAAACATTTCAAGTGCTTAAACATTAAATTGTGCCAATTTACTGTTTAAAGAAAAGTGACTTGATAGTCACTTCCTTGTTAAAAACTGAATATTTAATAAATGTGGTGTCTTCATTTTGTTACTCCCTAGTTTATTTTGTTACTCCCTTGTTTATTTTGTTACTCCCTTGTTTATTTTGTTACTCCCTTGTTTATTTTGTTCCTCCTTTGTTTTTTTACCCTCCCCTTGTTATTGTTACTCCTTGTTTATTTGTTACTCCCTTGTTTATTGTTCCTCCTTTGTTTATTTTGTCCATTAGTTGATTGCTGGTTGCTACTCGATCTTGTTTAGAAAATAGAATTAGACTGTGAAACACTCTATTGAGGCTGTTGTTTATATGTCATATTTTTTTCTCCACTTTTTAGCATACCACTTAAAGCTCTATGTATGTTGAATGTTTTATAGCTGGAGCACTGCGGGAGTGTGCAAGAGCTAGTCTATGAGAGAGCTTACTGTGTGCTGCCACCTCTGGTAGAGTGGCTGAGAGTTAGCAGCTCTCACGCTCACTACAGACACAGCTCTACTGTAGATGCAGATGATATCATGCAGGCAGCCAGGCTCCTCCTACCAGGTGTAGACTGCCCTATCAGACAGCCTGGGTAAGATAACCATAGTATCTATTGTATAAATAAATAATTTATCTGAGGTAGGCGCTGAGAAATGTTACTTAAAAGTCATTCTTAGAAATGTGTTGACCAGGGAGAGGGTCAACTCTCTGTGGCTGGTTCATTGCCTGTTCAGCCTTTCTGTAAATTTCACCTCTTTTTATAATTATTATTTGACATATATATTTTTCATATTCTTTATTTTGTTTACTCTGAAGTATTAATATTATTATTTACACGTTTAATATTGTTAATTAATTAAATTAAATTTATTATTATTTACAAAATAAAAAAACAACAAAACTAGTGACCATAAGGTTGAAGTTACAGTTAAATTAATGAAGTTAGTTTGGTTACGAAATTAACTATAAAAGTTACAATAATTGATAAATGTAGTTTGACTTCACCCTAACTTTTTTTAGTCTACTAAAATTATTTTTATCAGAGTTGAGACAAGGCCAGGTACTTAAGATATTAATTAGTGCCTCCTATGCTTAACATTGCCACTTAGTTAAAGAATGTGGTTAGGTCATGACAACAATGTAGCCTCATTGTTCTAGTGTGTAGTTAGATTATGACAACAATGTAGCCTCATTGTTCTAGTGTGTAGTTAGATCAACAACAAAGCATCACTTCTATATGTAGTTAGATCATGACAACAATGTAGCCTCACTGTTCTAGTATGTAGTTAGATCATGACAACAATGTAGCCTCACTGTTCTAGTATGTTTTAGATCATGACAACAATGTGCCTCATTGTTCTAGTGTAGTTAGGATCATGACAACAATGTGTAAGCTCACTGTTCTAGGTATGTTGTTAGATCATGACAACAATGTAGACTCATTGTTCTAGTGTGTAGTTAGGTCATGGCATCAATTAACTACAGTCCCTCAGCCCTTGGCCACTTCCTCTAAAGTTAATTATACTGTGTATATTTTAGTAATATTTCCCAGAGAATCAGTACCTCCCACCCCCCCCCCTTGTTGTTATCCTATGTTGTAATATTACTTTGTTGTGTTGCTTAGTGCTGAGGAGTGTATAGGTCCAGCTAGAAACAACAGCAGCAGCAGTGAGACAGAGTTAGACAATGTTAAGAAGTTGAAGACCTCAGTCGCATTCAAGATGTTGTTGTCTGCTTCCAGAGAGATAGTTCCCCATGCTCTTCAGCTCCTCCCCAGCACAAAGGTAACTCTATATGTCTTACTAATCGATGCTATTTTGCTGTAGATAAAAATTAGTGAAAATATAACTAAAATAAAAAATCCTGCGAAGATTTACTGCTAAAACTTTTTAGTGGATCCTTATAGTTAAATACATCTGAGGTAAATCTTACTTTTTTTTGTTTTATTTAACAATCACTCAATCAAAGAGCATTAAAATATGTTCAAAAATAAATATAAATACAAAAATATGAGGTATAAAAAGAACAATAGTTAGTAGCTAATAGTCATAGAAGAAATAGGTTGCAAAATTATGGTTCCTAATTGTTCTTCAATATCCAAGTGAGGTCTTGTTTGAGGAAGGATTACAACTTTCAGACACAGGAACAACAACATGTAGTAGAATGCATATACATATACACTACATATACATGTAGTAGAATTCAGGAAGATTTAGGACTTCCGGTGGTGACCGCATCAATGTAAATGAAGAATTCGATGTTTCGCTCCACTGTGGGAGCATCTTCAGGATGTAGGACATTATGGAATGCTCCACAAAATATCTCTGCTTTGGGATAGGGTTTATGAATAATAATACAATTAGCTTTGGACGTCCTTGTATTATAGAGTAGACTAGAAGACTTCTAGTTGAAAAGAAGAATACTATTCTTGTATTTTCTAGAATCTTCTGGTAGAATACACAACTTATCTTTTATTCTACTAGAAGTCTTCTAGTAAAATATAAGACTTATAAGACTAGAAGCCTTCTAGTAGAATATAAGACTTCTCTTGTATTCCACTAGAAGTCTTTTTTTTATTATTTTTTGTATAGGTAATATTTCTAGTAGAGTATAAGACTTCTCTTGCATTCTACTAGAAGACTTCTAGTGGAATACAAGAGAAGTCTTATATTCTACTAGAAGTCTTTAGTAGAATATAAGACTTATCTTGTATTCTACTAGAAGCCTTCTAGTAGAATATAAGACTTATCTTATTCTACTAGAAGTTTCTAGTAGAATACCAGACTTCTCTTGTATTCTACTAGAATTCTTCTAGTAGAATACAAGACTTCTCTTGTATTCTACTGATAAATTTTACCTAAAGCCTCCCTCTGATATTTTGTCTTCTGATGTTTTTAAAACAGTATTTTGTTTGTGGCTTGTGTGGTTGAAGGTATGTTTGTGTTACAGTTGAACACAGTATGTGACAGTGGTCTGAGTCCCCTGATGCTGGCCTGTATCAACAATGACGAGCAGGGCGTGAGAGTGCTGCTCGAGTTTGGATGTGACCCGGATCTCGAGACTCCTCCGCAGGGATCTCAGGTACCCCCCCTTCTTACGTTTATCAACAATATTGAAATCATTATAACATCATTTCTAAATAGGAATTTCATCTGGAACTCACTGCAAAAAGAAAAGGGTACGGGTATCTCAGAAGTTTTCCTCACATTGGACTCTCCATTTCTTTACTACTTTAGATTCGTTCGCTCGTCCTTAAAACAGATTCATTTATTTCATTCCCAGTGGACATCCATGGAGGCACTGACCTGGCTCGATGCTGCTTAAACTTTTAGGATCCAACAAAAGTCTTAGATATATTGAATCAAAACTTAGTGTACTTATTTACTACATAAAGGGGTATATTTGTTACAAAGTTCAACTTAATTTTTTATAAACATATACGAGTCATTTGATTCAAATTGAACTATGCTTCTTAATATTGGACTACTTCGTTCCATATCTCAAAACGTTCAACAATTTTTTGGGTGTTATGAATTTTTGCCGAGTCGATATTGGGAAATTTCACAACTAGACCTAAAGATTAATTTTTGTAGTAAGTTTCAACTCTTTAGCATGAATACACTGGGAGATAACATGATAACAGACCACACATACACACACTCATATACTGACCGACAATTTTGTAAAAACCACTTAAGATGTCTTAAAAAAACATCTGAAAATGACTGTCGGTTTGACATCTGAAATGACATCTCGGTTTGACTTCTGAAATGACATGTCGGTTTGACATCCGAAATGACATCTCGGTTTGACATCTGAAATGACATCTCAAATTTGACATCTGAAATGACATGTCGTTTTGACATCTGAAATGACATGTTGACATCTCATTGACATCTGAAATGACATGTCTTTTGACATCTGAAATGACATCTCGGTTTGACATCTGAAATGACATGTCGGTTTCTAATTTGTTTTCTACATACCACCTTATAAATGAGTAAAATGTACAAATAGCTACAATTTAAAATTTATTTTTATCAATTTATCTTGGTACCTTTAATTATTTTTAAGTTTGAAGGGCTGGCAAGAAGCTTTCCAATTCTAGTCATTGGAGACAGCTGGTGGCTCTATCTTTTTTTCTTAGATAAATGCACTCGAGGCAGATTGAATAATGAATGAATATAATAGCCATTTATTAGAAAAAAATATTAACATTAACAAAATACAAAATATAACAAATAATAATTTACTAATCAGCCGTAGCTGTGGCAACATTAAGTTCGCTAAGTAACGTTTTTCTTTCCTTTATTTTTTATTTATTTATATTTATTTATTTATTTTTAATTATTTATTGCACTATATTCAATTAAAATTTAAATTATTATATTACCATTACATAACATTTAGTTTATACAGATGTTATTTCCAGGTATTGGTTAATTTATTTATTTGCGCATCTACTAATAAACCTAGGTGATAAAAATTCCTATAACTTACTTTAAAAGACTTAAAAATTAAAAGAGCATAACTTAAAGAGAGACATGCAAACTATATAAAATTTTAACTAAAATATATTAAATATAATAATAATTTACTTAACCTATCATAATTATATAAAAATTATATAATTAGATTCTAATTTATAATATATAAAATGAATTTAAAAATTTACAATTTATAAAATGCAGAACAACAATATAATATTTATATATTTATATTATATATATATATAAACAATATTTAACACTTATTTTTAAATTAGGTACAGAGGTTGCAATATAGTGAATTATTAAAATAATATAATTTCTAATTATTTATTATTTAATTTATACTTTATTTTCATTATTTATATTTTTATTTATAAATAATTAATATTAGATTTTAATTATTTTTTTTTCATCTAAAGCACCTTCCAAATATTAAACTTCTTATATTGTGAACACCTTTATAAAACTAATTTTATTAATTAATTATATGCATATATATACACATTTACATACATACACATACTCACATATGTACATAAACATAACACACAATATATACACATACATACACACACACATAATACATACACATACATATATATATAATATAATATATATATATATATATATATATATATATATATATATACACTACACATACATACCTATATACACACATATATACATATATATATATATATATACACAACACACACACACACAACACAACATATATATAACACATATACACAAACACACACACACAACACACATATACATACATATATATACACACATACACATGTATATATGCACATACACAAACACATATTTATATTTTGTCTTTTTAATAATATAATTTCACTCCTGTACTACCATTCTGAACTAAACACATTGCCCATATCACCTCCATGTTTTCTAAAATCAAAAAATATATCAAATGTCAATCAAACCCTGTGGTGTAAAAACCACAGTGCTTTAAAATATAACCTTATAGCCACACAGATGACTTATAATCGCCTTAATGCCCACCGTTGCTATTTATCATCCTTTTACATGATACCCAGTACATAGCAAGTTTTGTAACCATATACCATTTAATTTTTGAATATAAGACAGTATGCAAGTGAATAACTATCTATAAGCAATAAATACCTGGTCAAGTGGCTAATTAATATGGCTCCTAAAAATCAACTCAAAATCACAGATTCAACGCGAGCTCAATTTACAGGTGAATGAGATCTCCCAATAGTATGCAATAGTCGCTGTCATCTCTATGTACTATAACTGAACGTTCCTTTGATAAGACACACCAGGTACGCCGTTGACTCGCCATTGGAATCATCAATCCTCCACTTATCCAATTATATCACCTAATAGTTGATCCTAAGATTTGCTGATATGTTGTTTTATATTAATACTGTTTATAATTATATTGAATTTGGAATATATAATGAATTATATTTTATCGAGAGCGATAAACAAGAATAGAAGTCATAGTGTCCTGATTACGCGTAATTTCCTCAGGCATCCATTATTGAAACAATTATTATTAATTTTCACTGGGCTGCAACAATAACAAATTAAAATATTTTATCTCAATACTTGAAGATAAGATTGATTTGTAAAATGTCGGACTCTCAAGTATTGAGATGGTTACCCCTATGACACAGATCTGAGTTGTTTTTCGTGCTCGCCGCACGTCTGTCTTGTAAGTTATTGAGTCAAACCGTACCTAAGTTTAGGCTTGTATATTATTATTACTAAATTTTTCAGTCAAAGCTGCTTTTTCTGATGCTTTACGTGGATTTGAATCATTTCCATACAAATTATTTGTCTCCACGTTGAATCAATAAATCGTAAGTAATCCATTTGATGTTATTATTTGACTTTCAACTCAGGTATTGATGAGTAACCTGCTCGAGTATCTGTAATAATTGCCTCGATATGTCGTGCTAAGTTGTCAATTTGCGTCCAGTAGTAAAGTCTAGTTCAGTTAGAGTTTTCAGCCTCATTAGGATTCACTAGTGAAATATCTAGAAGTTAAAGAACATAATCTCATCTAGATTCTTGTCATCTTGCAAGTTTAGTTATTTTGATTAGATGGGCTTTAGCAGTTCCATAGCTTTTCACAAGTTTAGTTATTTGAATTAGATGGGCTTTGGCAGGTCATAGCTTTTCACAATTTNCTACTGTGTGTAGTTAGGTCATGGCATCAATTAACTACAGTCCCTCAGCCCTTGGCCACTTCCTCTAAAGTTAATTATACTGTGTATATTTTGTAGTAATATTTCCCAGAGAATCAGTACCTCCCCCCCCCCCCCCTTGTTGTTATCCTATGTTGTAATATTACTTTGTTGTGTTGCTTAGTGCTGAGGAGTGTATAGGTCCAGCTAGAAACAACAGCAGCAGCAGTGAGACAGAGTTAGACAATGTTAAGAAGTTGAAGACCTCAGTCGCATTCAAGATGTTGTTGTCTGCTTCCAGAGAGATAGTTCCCCATGCTCTTCAGCTCCTCCCCAGCACAAAGGTAACTCTATATGTCTTACTAATCGATGCTATTTTGCTGTAGATAAAAATTAGTGAAAATATAACTAAAATAAAAAATCCTGCGAAGATTTACTGCTAAAACTTTTTAGTGGATCCTTATAGTTAAATACATCTGAGGTAAATCTTACTTTTTTTTGTTTTATTTAACAATCACTCAATCAAAGAGCATTAAAATATGTTCAAAAATAAATATAAATACAAAAATATGAGGTATAAAAAGAAACAATAGTTAGTAGCTAATAGTCATAGAAGAAATAGGTTGGCAAAAATTATGGTTCCTAATTGTTCTTCAATATCCAAGTGAGGTCTTGTTTTGAGGAAGGATTACAACTTTCAGACACAGGAACAACAACATGTAGTAGAATGCATATACATATACACTACATATACATGTAGTAGAATTCAGGAAGATTTAGGACTTCCGGTGGTGACCGCATCAATGTAAATGAAGAATTCGATGTTTCGCTTCCACTGTGGGAGGCATCTTCAGGGATGTAGGACATTATGGAATGCTCCACAAAATCATCTCTGCTTTGGGATAGGGTTTATGAATAATAATACAATTAGCTTTGGACGTCCTTGTATTATAGAGTAGACTAGAAGACTTCTAGTTGAAAAGAATACTATTCTTGTATTTTCTAGAATTCTTCTGGTAGAATACACAACTTATCTTTTATTCTACTAGAAGTCTTCTAGTAAAATATAAGACTTATAAGACTAGAAGCCTTCTAGTAGAATATAAGACTTCTCTTGTATTCCACTAGAAGTCTTTTTTTTATTATTTTTGTATAGGTAATATTTCTAGTAGAGTATAAGACTTCTCTTGCATTCTACTAGAAGACTTCTAGTGGAATACAAGAGAAGTCTTATATTCTACTAGAAGTCTTTTAGTAGAATATAAGACTTATCTTGTATTCTACTAGAAGCCTTCTAGTAGAATATAAGACTTATCTTGTATTCTACTAGAAGTCTTCTAGTAGAATACCAGACTTCTCTTGTATTCTACTAGAATTCTTCTAGTAGAATACAAGACTTCTCTTGTATTCTACTGATAAATTTTACCTAAAGCCTCCCTCTGATATTTTGTCTTCTGATGTTTTTAAAACAGTATTTTGTTTGTGGCTTGTGTGGTTGAAGGTATGTTTGTGTTACAGTTGAACACAGTATGTGACAGTGGTCTGAGTCCCCTGATGCTGGCCTGTATCAACAATGACGAGCAGGGCGTGAGAGTGCTGCTCGAGTTTGGATGTGACCCGGATCTCGAGACTCCTCCGCAGGGATCTCAGGTACCCCCCCTTCTTACGTTTATCAAACAATATTGAAATCATTATAACATCATTCTAAATAGGAATTTCATCTGGAACTCACTGCAAAAAGAAAGGGTACGGGGTATCTCAGAAGTTTTCCTCACATTGGACTCTCCATTATCTTTACTACTTTAGATTCGTTCGCTCGTCCTTAAAAACAGATTCATTTATTTCATTCCCAGTGGACATCCATGGAGGCACTGACCTGGCTCGATGCTGCTTAACTTTTAGGATCCAACAAAAGTCTTAGATATACTTGCCGTATTGAATCAAAACTTAGTGTACTTATTTACTACATAAAGGGGTATATTTGTTACAAAGTTCAACTTAATTTTTTTATAAACATATACGAGTCATTTGATTCAAATTGAACTAATGCTGATAATGAGTTGAGATTTGGAACGTATGTTGGTCTTATATATGACTACATTCGTTCCATATCTCAAAACGTTCAACAATTTTTTGGGTGTTATGAATTTTTGCCGAGTCGATATTGGGAAATTTCACAACTAGACCTAAAGATTAATTTTTGTAGTAAGTTTCAACTCTTTAGCATGAATACACTGGGAGATAACATGATAACAGACACACACATACACACACTCATATACTGACCGACAATTTTGTAAAAACCACTTAAGATGTCTTAAAAAAACATCTGAAATGACATGTCGGTTTGACATCTGAAATGACATCTCGGTTTGACTTCTGAAATGACATGTC
>JACMZG010001870.1:51480898-51653398 GCA_018340805.1 Microvelia longipes | reverse complement strand
TATTTATTTTATTTATTAATACAATGCCCTTTTTACAAAAAATATAAAATTACCCTTTTTACAAAAAATATAAAATTACCCTTTTTACAAAAAATATAAAATTACCCTTTTTACAAAAAATATAATTACTTTTTACAAAAAATATAAAATTACCTTTTTACAAAAATAACAATTAAGAATAAAATAAATTAAATAAAAATTGCACACACAAACAAACAAAAAAAGTTTTTTTATACATTATAAAAATTTAAGTACAAATTTAATTGAAAATGTCAAATATTCCATTTTTAAAACTATACAGTTTTTAAAGTTCTTAGCAAATTTTTACTGTAAATTGCACTAATGAGATTTTGGCATGCAAGAAAGCGACTGAACTACTAGTAAAACTGTTTAAAATTTACTTATGTTATTGGTGTTAAATTTCTCAAGATTTGAATGCTGTTTTTAAAGGATAGGCCAATTAGGTTCATTTTGTAGAATTCGGGTATTGTCAAAATCAAAACTGTGTCCTGTATTATGTTTGTGGTAAAACAAAAAAAGAGCAAAAATCCGGATTAGTATATAAAATTCCCTGTTCTCAATGTCCCAAATTTATATAGGTGAAACAAAACAATATCTAAATAAAAGACTGGCCAACATAAATATGACTGCAAAAAAGATAAAAATAATACTAAACTTTCTAACCACAAACATAATACAGGACACAGTTTTGATTTTGGCAATACCCGAATTCTACAAAATGAACTTAATTGGCAAAAAAGGAAAGATAAAGAAATGATAAATATAGTCAAATTTGATAATAATGTTAATTTTAAAAAAGATGTAGAAAAATTAAGCTCCATTTACTCTAATTTAATAAGGAACTCTTAAATCTTGAAAATCTTAATTTAGTTTAAAATATTGTTTTTCAACTAAAATTATTGGCAACACTGTTTTTTTTAAATTCAGCTTACCAAACTCAGTTTTTTAAACATAGCTTACCAAACCATACCAAGGTGCAATATGAAGTAGTTTGTAAAATTGTATTTTTATTTTATATTTTATATTTTTTAAACTCTGATGATGACTAATTTTTAGTCGAAAGCTTAGTGATTATATATTAAACAATAAAGGACTTTTGTGTAATTAACCTGTTTTTATTTATATACTTTTTATAAGTCCATAAAAAGAAACTTTTTAGTGTTTATTTATTATGTTTTGTTCCCATCTAATTTTTCAAGTTACTTGAAACTTGATAAATTATAAGGTATAATTTTATAAACAATAAGGTATGGAGTACCTCAAGTCGTTAATGACAGTTAATGTTACTGTTGTAAAACTAACCTAATGTTATGAGGGTTGCCCATCAAATTAAGTAAAAAAATCGTAAATCCTTAAAGGTTCATGCATTGTTATTCCAATTTTAGCTATTTTTTATTTTTATGCCAGCTGATCACACGTCTAAATTTTTTACACAAGTTGGTATAGGAGTTTCCCTACTTGGTTTATATTACTTTAACATACAACTTAAGGAGACACTCCTTTAATGCTCCTTTGACCCAGTACTATAGGAGCATTTTAAAATTTCCTCTCCGACATATGAGTTGTATTAGAGGTATAAGTTGGATAAGTATTACGACTGTATGTTTATTGTGATTAGGTTGCTTCCGGAAGTGGTAACATAGAGATGGTGAGTCTGTTGCTATCTCACGGTGCTCACCCTTTCCTCTCCACTTTGTGTAAGGATCCGATGAGTTACTCTGGTAATGCTCAGCGTGGATCTTACAGGTAAATATTAACACTTCTTTTTTTGTTTTATTGGTTTAGCCAGGTAGATCTGACTTAATGTGACACTGGAAAAATAAAATAAAAAAATCTACAATAAAGAGTTATAAAGCACTGGTTGATGGGGTGATAGAACTAAGTGCCTTGGTTTGTCTAAGCTGATCCATTTACATGTATGGCTGATTAGGTGTCTTTGTACAAATAATCAAATCAGTGTGATCTGTGTTTAAATCCATGCATGTGAATTCTCTGACAAGCCAGCTGACTCTTTTGTCTGATCCGTTTCATGTAAACACACTTATAATGTAAATATTTTAATCATTAGCTTATGGAAAGAGTGATTGTTCTTTGTTATCTCATTTTTTCTTAAATAAGAAGGCATATATAAGAAGAATTTCTGCCCCTTTTCTGTTTTATAATTGGTATAAGGACAATAAATTACAAGTCATTTTGTTTGAGTCCTCCCTTATTAACATTGAAGAAGATGTGTGGGGTTGTTTACTGAGCATTTTTCTTGTATTTGTGTCAGTGTTTCTATTGTGAATGTTTGTTGTTTAGTTCGTTCGCTGTGGCGGCAGCTCACGGTCAAAGATCTGTTCTACACAAACTGCTATCTCATCCTCTCAACTCTACCAGCAAGCAAGTGTTGTCTCTAGAGGAGATACTAGCTGAGGGAACTACACACCTCACTACAGACAGGAGACACAGACAGGTACTTAGGCCATTCTTCAGTTTGGACTAAAAGTCTACCCCCCCCCCCCATAAATTAATGAAACTTAAAGAACATTTTTTGTGTAAAGGGACTTTTTTTCGGTGGTTTATTTAATTCGAGTGTCGCATGCAACTTTGAATTTTGTGAAAAAAAGTAAATTGGGTTCCAGGGATGAAGACATTTTTCCACTAGTATATTTTTGTCTCAGCCTAGACAGCTATTTGATAGCTAAGCTCTATTTTGGCAGAAATAAGTGCCTAAGTTGTGAAAATTGGACATTTTAACTCAAAATTGAAGCTTAAGTACTGATATTAGAAATAATTTGCCAAGAGTAAAAATGCCTTATTTTTGGCTTAAGATTACAAATCATTTACTACATTTTCTATTAAAAAAAATCAGTGTTACTATTTTTGGAAAAGCTAGCATTATTAGTGACTATAAATAATTTAAAATGAGGTAATATACTGTTTGTTTTTAAGACAAAAATAAAGAATTTTTAACTCTTGACTAATTGTTTTTAATTTCAATTCTAGCTTCAATTTTGTGTTAAAATGACCAATTTGTTGGCACTTATTCCTGCCAAAATAGCAGTTAGCAGTACATAAAAATGCAAGGGGCCAAAAAGCTCTTGTTTTCATCCCTAATAACCAAAAAGCACTATAAGTTTACTTTCCAACTTACTTTTTTCTATTTTTACTAAAATTCCGGTGTTGTTTGGACAACCTGAAGTTAAGCACACCACCAGAAAGAACTTCTCTCAACACAAAAAATATTGTTGCAGGTACTACCTAGCAGTACTTATTAGGTAGTACGGGTTTCATTAACTTATGTCTAATGTTTCAAAATATAAGAAAGGGAGGGGAGACTTTTAGACCACTTAGTATAACTTTATCTGTTAAGTTGGTATGAAATCAAAGAGACTAAAACTATTAGAGGGAGTACAGGATCCGATTAACACAGTGATAAGGGGTCTGGAAGTGAGACAGTTTCCATAGGTGCCGTAACTGTACTTACCCCTACTATAGTCTCCCTAGAGAAAAAATAGATACTCCCCTACCCTCTACAACTTCTATTGTAGCATGCATTCTACTAACGGCGGACATTTTTCAGTGATGCCACATTAAACCACTTTATTCAAAACTAACAATTAAAGAATACATGCAATAGATAATAATTAAAACTTATTTTAAATTCATTTTACTTGATTTAAAACAAAATAGTCGAAAAAAATTTAATATTTACGTGAAATTGTAATTATTAGGAAAAATAAAAAAATGACGTCACCAAAGTACCGTTAGGGCACCTAGCTACCCAAGAAATAATAAGAGCTGTTGTATCCTCCCTCTAATAGTTTTAGTCTCTTTGTATGGAATGGTCTCCTGTTATCAATGACTTACTCTGGTATCATTTATTAATACTATAATTTTTGTAGTCACTTGAAGATGCCTTTTTTTTGGTAGGATTTCCTCAACTTTTGGCAGAATAGATGTGAATTCAGGGTTTTATTATGATTATTATTTTTCCGGCCTTGAATCCAAGACTTCCTGAGTGCACGGCACAAGGGATAACCTTGTAATGAGGTCCTCCCTCGGCTGGATTTGAACCCTACTCTTCCAGGTCAAAAGGCAACCACTCTACCCCTGAGCTACCGGACTCAGTTTTTGGTTTGGTATCATTATTCTTAGATTAGTTAACTGTTGAGGTGTTAGCTATGTTTCCTTTCTAATTTAGTATTATTTCTAGTATTATTTTAAATGAAATATATCTGTGTGTAGGGAGGTGAGGGTGGTGGTGCTGGACAGCTGATGAAGCTGACCAAGTCCCAGATCAAGTGTCTCCAGGAAGCCATGTACCAGAGCACTGAGAACAATCATCTAGGTAAATCTATTAATCAATTTAACACTGTCACTCTTACAGCTTTATATAGCTGGGGTGCGAGGTTATGACCCGCAGGCTACACTTCCCGAGCAACCAGCCCAATAAAATTTTACGTAGATCCTTATGTACACTTATTGAATTTCTTTATATGCTTCTCATTATATCCTCGTTTCTAAAGATACTTTAAACAAAGAAAGAGGAAGAATTATTTATTATTATAAAATTTAACATAATAAGCTGATTTACTTTTCTAAGGCTGTGTGAGGAGGCCTAGGAAAATCTTTCTCACATCTAGACATTTGGTCCAGCCAACATTCCTGTTAGGCAACCTGTAGAACTGCCTCTAAATAAGTAGATGACTTTCTGCAAGTCATCATAAACTATTTTTACTTTTCCTCATTTATATAGTAGGTATATAGAAAAAGTATTGTGTTTGCAAAAAATCCGAAACCGGGATGTCCCCGGAATTATCCGTTTCAGGGGTTTTAAGCCTTCTGAGTGGTTTTCTCTAAGTTGTCTGTCTGTATGTGTGTGTTTGTGTGTCTGTTATCATCGTAGCTCCTAGTGTATTTATGCTATAGAGTTGAAACTTTGTACAAAAATTAATCTTCTGCTCTAGTTGTGCTATTCGGAAAATAATTTTTTTATGACGTCAATAACTCGCAATAATGACTCAGTAAAAATTTCGAAAAATTATAAAACGCAAAAAAATTATGGGATCTTATTGAAATTTGGCACGCATGTAGCCATGTATAAGGCTAATATATTGCTAAGTTTCATCTCATTATCAGCATTAGTTAAATTTTTATGGAATGACTTATGTATGTTTTTTTAAAAAATTGTAAAAATCAGAAAATAACTCAATTGAGTTGAAATTTTGTACAAATGTATACCTTTACTTTTTACATAAATACAAAAATTTTCGTTCCAATACGACAAGTATATCCATACTTTTTGATGGATCATAAAAGTTAAGTAGCATTGAGCGTGGTCAGTGCTGTATGGGTGATTGCTGATAATGAAACGGATGTATTTACTATCTGAGGACAAAGGGAGCGAGTCCAAAGACATGTTGCAGTATAAATTTGCCGATTTGTATATTCTGGTACCCTATACCTGATTTTTTGAAATCCCTTTATTAAATTAACAAATAATAGCACAACAGTAAAATAACATAAATAATATATTAAAATAAGGCTACCTCTATGCTAGAAAGTTTGTAGCTTTGTGCTGCAGGGAGTTTCTTTACTCTATAGATAGCTAGTTTTTTGTAGCACTTGTTACAACTTAAGCTGGACGAAATCTTAACATATGTTTCTGACCTATGTTTAGTAGTTCATTTAGTGGTTAGATAATCCACTTTATAACATAAATGTGTTGTTATTGTTAAATGCCTCGTAATGCTTTTTTGTATAGTATTAATTCTTTTATGTAATATGTAAGTTAGGAAGCACAGCTCAATGCTGATTTGCATGGATGATTTGAAAAAAGAATATGTAAATTTTAATTAGTAAAATCAATTTGCAATAAATGGTGATATGATGATGATGAATATGTAAGTTTCATTTGTGTTTCAATTTTTTTCTTTAGTTTTTAAAAGATTTATTATTCATTGACGCTATTATACCATTTTGTGCTTTATGTACTTGGTCTAAAATAAAAATTATTATTTATTATTTATTTATTATTATTTATAAACCACAGCCTCTTGGTTCTATCATCTCCACAGGGAATGATAGTTTTTATTATCTTCTCTTGAACCATTTCATGAAGTTGGGTTTGGAAATATAGAATTTTATAAAAGGAAAGTACTGTTCAATAATATGTTTGTGTAGAGATGACTCTGGATCTACGGAACCTAGGAGTAGGGTGGGGGCTGCACTGCTGGATGAGTACCTTGGCCGAGGCATATTCCTCCCGCATGGAAGCCATGATAGATCACCTCTTACAAGACTTCCTTCACGTCTGGCCTGACGACTGCAGTGTTCAATTTGTAGATGAGTGTCTACCTCTACTCTTTAACATATTCAGATATACCAAGGTAACAATCCTTACTTCTTAAGTCAATCTTCACAATCTTTAGTGTTTGCTGCCTCTAAGAGAAAAAAAAAATCAATATCACTAGAGCAACACTCATAAGAGTTTATTCTATACTGTCAAACAAGATGATACTGACAGCTGTAGTATCACGTTCCTTTAGGCATTGTATTACTGGAACACGGAATTGTTTTGTTTCAGTCTTCTTTACATTCTATTTAACTGTAAGCAACTGTTGACCTTACGATATTTCTAACTAAAACTCCCATCTGTACCTTAAACGACCCAACCTTAAGAACATTCGGTTTTCACCCCACTCTTTCACCCATTCCCCCTCTCCTCTTCTTTAAATGCTTATTTCGACTATTTAAAATTAAATATTTTTTTACAGCTTAATTTATTTTTTTAAACACATTTAATCATTTTATGAGCAAACAATTTTTTTTTTTGGAAAATGCAAATACTCAATAAGGAGCGGTCGAATATCTAAACGTTGGATCACCACAAACTTTTTTTATATTTTTTTTTTCAAAATTTTAGTAATTAGCCAGATTTGGATAATGAAGCCTATTTCTGTAATCTGCACGCTCTTTTGGTTAATCTCGAAGAGTATTTTACATTCACTCAACGATTTATTTTTAATCTAACTTGGTACATACATAACTACTGTTAGACGTCAATGTTAACAAACACAAAATATTGACGTCTAACACTAGTTATGTATGTACCAAGTTAGATTAAAAATAAATCGTTGAGTGAATGTAAATACTCTTTGAGATTAACCAAGTGTATATATATATATGTATATATGTGTATATATATATATATATATATATATATTATATATATATATATATATATATACATATATAACGGTAACGTGTACGGATGTTTGAATGAAGAGGCATAGAAAAATGGACCCCCCCCCCCAACTTTGCACTAATATTTTTTTTATTTTTATCTAAATTGAAAGATTTGCTCTAAATTTTGTAGTTCAGTCTGTGCCAGTAAATTTACTATTTGACCAGTTTACTAATTTACCAGTTTGTGCCAATAAATTGCTTTATTTTTTAATGTATGAATAGAAAATATAGGTATAGGGAACAGCTATTATTTTAGACAGTTCATGTGTGAGAGAACCTGAGTATTACAGGTACAGAGCATGACATCACCTACCTGCTAACTTGTCTCTTCCCTTCTAATTATACTGCCAACTTCAAGACTTGTATTAAATAAAAAAAATATTTTTAAAGTAAATATTTGTTATATTGGCCACTATTACTACTCAGGGTGGCTATAAATGACATAGAGATATTGTTACTAGAGGGGCCTTATTGGTTGAATTTTGAAACATTGAAAAAGTAACCTGACCACCTTCGACTATCAATAATCAAATGAACTGAACAAAGTTACAGTGAAGATATAGTAAAGCACTGAAAATATAAATCAAAACACAAACAATGTGCAGAAAGCAAAAAAAAAATATTTCTTATAACCTTAACTAACTCTTAGAAGAGGTTTCAATGAGGTTACACAGAGCCCCTCAGAGCCTTAAAATGATGTTTCAGGCCTGTCAATGTCTTGAGATAGGCTATGCTCTCTTTAGTATATATCTCTATGATAGATAAGGATTTCTAGATAATCATTAACATGTTTTGTATTAGAATGAAGGAACAACACTGCTGCTAGCTGATATATTCTCAACGTGCTATGGATGGGAGCAGATCCGTCCCATCAGAGACTCTACACTCAACGGAGGTGCTCGGATCGATCCTAAGTTTGTAAATAACCCTGAACTG
This sequence comes from Microvelia longipes, assembly GCA_018340805.1. Classification (NCBI taxonomy): domain Eukaryota; kingdom Metazoa; phylum Arthropoda; class Insecta; order Hemiptera; family Veliidae; genus Microvelia; species Microvelia longipes. The sequence goes on along the minus strand of JACMZG010001870.1, from coordinate 51,645,208 downwards.
TCAGACGTGCAGTTCCGTGTCGAGGGTAGGGTGTTCTATGCTCACAAGATAGTACTCGTTACATCGTCTCCAAGGTTTCGAGGCATGTTGAGTAGCAAGCTCTGTGAAGGCAACCCTCCTATAGTACAGATCAATGATATCAGATACCACATCTTTCAGGTATTTCTCTTGTTAATGTTGTTGTCATTTAAGATATCAATGAGTCCACTAATTTCCATAAGCATTATTTCTTTGAAAAATCGCTAAAAATGTATGTATTATTTCTAAATATACCTAGTTTTTCTTGTAGTGTTATTATAGTATTTATAATGGTCTGCCTTAATAAACATGGTAAAACATGCAATTTTAAGGTGTTTTTTTTGTATTTTCTGTAATATTTTAACAGTCATATCCTTGGTTCTATTGAACTTATTTTGATGATTAAATCAATTTTTCCTAAATTTATCAAGATAAAAAAGCCCTTAATAAAATCTAATTAAAAAGAGCTGTTTAATAAAACTAATACAAACACCCCTTAAATCTGGAACATTTTTCTGGTTAAAGAGGGACGAACACCTTGTTTATTTATTAGGGATCCAAATAAGTCAATCTAGTGGGGAAACATTAGCATAAGCCAATCCAGGGGGGGGGGGGCTCAAACTTTCAGCTCCTGTCTCTTGGACTATTTATTGCTAAAGGAATACGAGGTGTGTTCAAAAAGTATTGCGAATTTTGAATTTTCGCGGGTTACGTATATTCGAATTTCAATTTTTTTGTGGCGTTATGTTGGTACTCATGTCTCTCACTTATGCCGACAACCTCGGCCATTTTGAATGTTCACTTAATTGTTGACAGCTGCTTTGCTTGCACGTGTTTTGGATCGTCTTCGATTTTTACCTATTCAAAAAAAATGGATCAAAGAACGTGTATCAAATTTTGTGTGAAAACGAAATTAAGTGCACGGATGCATTCCGAATGTTGACTGTGCATACGGAGAAGCTACCTTGGACCGAAGCAACATTTATCGGTGGTACAAAATGTTCTCAGAAGGCCGAGAAGATGTGAACGACGAAGAGCGTGCCGGACGCCCGAGCACTTCAACAACAGACAAAAAAATTAATGAAGTGGAGAAAATGGTATTGGCCAATCACTATTAGAGAAGTTGCTGAGGACCTAGACATATCGAAAATTCAAAATTCGCGATACTTTTTGAACACACCTCGTATTTCACTTGCTCAGACCCATACCCTAGAGGCCTTCTTGCTATTTCTCTTATTGTAGAAGAAGAGCTAGAACCTCTAAGGTGCTAGGATTTACTTCAGTACTTATACGAAACCAAGATATTCAAAAGGGATGGGGAGATGGAGGATTAGTTAGTGGCAAACCCTAAACCAGAGGTTGAGATTCACGAAGGCGGTAATAGCCAGCTTTGATAAGTTTAAAATAATGGGGGTAAAATTATCGGGGCCTAACTACCTATTTAAGATTAATTAAGGGGATTTCAACAAGAATCAATTATAAATCGGGAAATTGGAGAGAGGGGTCGGAAGCTGACCACCATCCCGGAGGCAGAACTGACACCACTAAGGGCGTGGTGTCAGTCCCACCCTTCAGGGAAGAGCGATCTAACTAATCCTTACTGTGATAGCGTCACACACTTGGCAAGTAAACCAAGTGGTCTATTTTCCAGGCCTTACTACTGTCCCACAGCGCCTTTTAAGACAGAATATGTCTTAAAAGACATATTCATATATTCAAAGACATTAAAGTTTCTTTTTTTGCAAAGAAACTTAAAAAAAAAACAACATAAATGGAAGTGTCCAATATCAAATGCTGACAGTACATTAAGAACAGAAATCTCAGCACTGTTGTTGTATCAGCCAAAGCTGGCTTTGTTTTTTTATTTTGATTATATTTTATGGAATGACATTTTTGGTGTTGTGAATGGTCTTACTACTTCCATTAGTGCTTCATTTTGGTGTAGTGAATGGTCTTACTACTTCCATTAGTGCTTCATTTTGGTTAGTGAATGGTCTTACTCTTCCATTAGTGCTTCATTTAAGTTTGCTAATTTCTTCATTCCTCTTCAGCTAAAGGTTTTCATCTTTATTCCTAATTTAGTGACTAAACATAAAATTTTGGTATTGTGTAGCTGGTTATGGAGTACCTCTATAACGGAGGATGTGAGGGTCTAGAGGTGGATCAGAACGATGTGTTGGAACTCATGGCTGCGGCTAACTTCTTCCAGCTGGATGGACTTATGAGGTTCTGCGAGGCCCAGTCCTCTGCCCTTACAGACCTAGATAACATCGTCTCAATGTATATTCACGCTAAGGTAACGTTAAAACCATCCCGATTTAAAATCATCTTTGATTTAATTATAAAGATTTTATAACTCAAAACTGTTTATCAGTTAAATTTTGAAACATCAAAAGAGTCCTGAACGCCTTGGATCATCAATATGATAAAATAATTAGTGCAAAAATACAGTAAATTTTATAATTAAAAACAAAACACAAACGATGTACAAGAACCTGTCCTGGAGGAAGTTAAAATAAGATTACACAGTGCCCTGATAAGAAAGCTCTGTCTCTAAGACAGAGTCCTGATAAGAAAGCTCTGTCTCCAAGACAGAGTCCTGATAAGAAAGCTTGTCTCTCTCTCTAAGAAAGCTCTAAAGACAGAGTCCTGATAAGAAAGCTCTGTCTCTAAGACAAGTCCTGATAAGAAAGCTCTGTCTCCAAGACAGAGTCCTGATAAGAAAGCTCTGTCTTGGAGACAGAGCTTTCTTATCAGGACTCTGTCTCTAAGACAGAGTCCTGATAAGAAAGCTCTGTCTCCAAGACAGAGTCCTGATAAGAAAGCTCTGTCTTGGAGACAGAGCTTTCTGCTGCAGTACATTATGGCCCTGCTAGCATATGATGACTCTGTCAAGAGGACATATTGAGACAGGTTATGTTCCCTCTAGTAATATATTTGGGTGAGTTTGATGTTATTCCAGATAAATTGAGCTTCTCTTTTGCTCCATTCTCCTCAGTTTTCCCCTCTCCTTAATGCCAAAAATCGAATTTGATAGAAAGCACTGTAATATCAGTTTTGTGAATTATATCTCAGACCAAATATTTAAACTACGCCGGCAGCTTCATGATTCCTCAGATTCTAGCTTCTTTTCTCCTAGAAAACATACATGATTTATTTATTTAGTGGTACGCAATTTTATGTATCCAGTGGTTTATGTTCTAAATCCTTCCAAGGATGTATGGATTTGCATCCATCCTTTGGATGCAATGCATCCAAAAGATCCATTGCATAAAATGTGGCTTTAGTTGACATAATATACATTTTTATTTTTTATTATTTATACACAATATACATTTTTACACAAATAAAGAACTTCTTTAACTAAAAAAAAATATTTGCAGGTTTACAACGCGTGTCAACTGTTGGAGTATTGTCAGGGGTTCCTGCTGCAGAACATGATGGCTCTGCTGACATATGATGACTCTGTCAAAAGGTTACTGTTCGGCAAGAAACTGCACAATCATGATGTACTAGCAGGTCTTCTTCTCACTCTTCAAGCCAGGATCAAGTCTAGGAATCACACCAGGCAACATACCGCTACTCCTAAACCAAAACCTAAGTCTTGAAGACATAGCTTTCTGCTGCAGAGCGTGATGGCCCTGCTGACATATGATGACTCTCCTATATGTCTTCTCCTGTCTGAGTATCACCACGGCATGGTGATTCTTCTCCTGTCTAAGTATCATCACGGCATGGTGATTCTTTTTGGGACATTAAAACTAATATAAGTTATTAAATTAATTCTAACTTATTTTTGTAATAATTTGCATAATTTTTGCATTATTTATTAAAAATGTTATTGTTATATGAAGAAACAAGTGATTTGTTTTAGATATTTGTATAAAATAACTGTATCATAACAACTAGGAGAATAATCATTTAATTAAATGTCATGTATGGAACAAAATGTTCTATAACATGCCATGTTGTTGTTAAAAATTATAAAAACATGTTTTCTTATATGTTAAAATCATGATAAATATACCCGATCAAATTTTAATATTCTTACCTGGATTGTTGATCAAAAAATGTATGCATGAGACAATAGAGGCATTTAACGTCCAAACAAATGCTGTACTGATAGAGTACTGGCATATATGCTTAATTAGAGAGTACCATGAATATAGATTCTTGGTTGTACTAACTTTCTCATAGAATGCTGACATTAAGTATCTTATAGTAACCAAATAGAATGTTTTTTGATAGTTTCTACTCTAGATATTATTTGAGTGCTGTCATAAATGTTTCTGACCAGTGTCAGCTTGTTTTTGAAGGTCTGTCGAGAATGTTATTTGTCAGTTCTTACAGTACCAAATATGTGCTGTTAAATGCCGAGATGGGTGCTTTATATTATTTTAAAATTGGTGCCAGAGTTTTTATCTGCTCAAAAAAAAATTATTTTTAAGTTTTCTATTTTTTTATAACTTGTATTATTAATTTTTTATTAATGTTAATTTTTTTAAAGAATATTTATTTTATAAAGTATTTAGATTTTATTTATTTTATACATGAATTAGACTATGTTATGTAAGACTACTAAGTGCTATACGCAAATAGATGATCTACTTGCACAAACTTTTGCTCATTTTTATAAATTTTTATTAGAATTCATTAAGGTTTTTATGTTAAAAGGAGGGTAAAGTAACATAAATGTAAAATATCTCTGATCTTAAGGAAGATATATAAAAACTATGATTTGTATATATTAATCAGCAATTTCGCTTATTGAAATGTTAAAGCGCCTTACAGTGGATGTAATATTTCATAAGCACCCAAATGAAATCCTTAAGAATATGGGCAAACATGGTTTTAGACTTTTGAAATGGTTTCTAAACCCAGTAAATTTACTCGTGCACTTCAATATTACCATAATTGTTTTGGTAACTATTACCTAAACAAGGTAATTTGAAAAGTTAATTAAAAACATACCTCAATATTTATTGCTTAAAAAAACTAAATTATATTCTAGAAAATTTCATACCAATCTATATCCTGGTTATTTTCTAATCTGTTGTTTGTTATATATCATCATTTTTTTTTTTTAAATATCTATGAGACAATTCAAAATATATCCAGGTGAAAATTGACCAGTGTATAGTGATATCGGCAACAATTTTCTGATGATATTATTTAGTTTAAAAGACAGTTATTATTACGGTATGCTCTGATTTGACTTTTTAAAACTATACAAATTTACCAAAGTGGTTACAAAATCACCAAATTTGGGTAATTGTTAGCTTTAAACAAAATCTAGGATCGGTGGGAGAAAGCACATAAGTCATTATCATAATTATTAATTAATATTTAATCAAATTGATAAAAAGTTGGATGTAGTCATAATGTATTTTTACTCATTCATCTTATTTAACGATAGTTTTGACTTAAGTGGTTTTTACGTTTGGTTAAGTAAGGTCTGAGAAATACTTTAATCTTTAATTATTTGAAACAAGGTTGACTTCAGTTCTACAATTATTTATAAAGAAAGCTATATATTTCAACCCCTTTGGGTCATCTTCAATCCTGTTAAAAAAAATTGAAAAATTTGACTTTTGTGCTTTTTCCACAAACCCTAGAAATAATATTTGTGAACTCCCTTGAGTCAATGCACTGGGGATAGAGGCATTTTTTTAAGATCAAGGACTTTGTTTTCCCTATATTTTAATAATAATAATATAACTTAATTATTTTAAAAGCATAAATACATTATAATATAAATTTAGAGCAATAAAAATAATAAATAATACCTAAATCTAATAACAGAAGTACAAATTATTGTATTTAACATTAAAACAATAAATTAATTTATAATAGCATCAAAATCTTTGGCGTGTGCTCAGCTATGCATTTTGTTTGTTTTATATTTTCACCATTATATAAATAGATTCATATTGGTTTGGTTATTGTTTTTCTTATTTTATTTTCTATTGTTAAAAAAATATAATAAATAAAAAAATAATATTAATAGATTATGAGTAATACAAAATTAAGCAAAATTCAATGGTTAAGCAAAATTCAAATGGTTAAGCAAAATTCAATGGTTAAGCAAAATTCAACAGTTTAGCAAAATTCAATGGTTAAGCAAAATTCAACAGTTTAGCAAAATTCAATGGTTAAGCAAAATTCAATGGTTAAGCAAAATTCAACAGTTTAGCAAAATTCAATGGTTAAGCAAAATTCAAAGTTTAGCAAAATTCAATCAAAATTCAACAAAAACAGTTAGCAAAATTCAATGGTTAAGCAAAATTCAACAGTTTAGCAAAATTCAAGCAAAATTCAATGGTTAAGCAAAATTCAACAGTTTAGCAAAATTCAATGGTTAAGCAAAATTCAACAGTTTAGCAAAATTTCAAAATTCAATGGTTAAGCAAAATTCAACAGTTTAGCAAAATCAATGGTTAAGCAAAAACAGTTAGCAAAATTCAATGGTTAAGCAAAATTCAAAGCAAATTCAACAGTTTAGCAAAATTCAATGGTTAAGAAAATTCAACAGTTTAGCAAAATTCAATGTTAAGCAAATTCAAGGTTAACAAAATTCAACAGTTTAGCAAAATGTTAACAAAATTCAATGGTTAAAAATGAACTTATTATTAGTGGACTTGATATGTTTGACCCGGTATAGAAGTTAGGTTCCCTAAGTAATACCTTGGTTATAATGCCAAGCAATTATAACCACAACAACAATCTGAGAACTGCTATTATAGATAAAATAAATTTCAATTTATTATATTTAAAATATAATAAAATCTAATTAATTAAATAGATAAATTGAAAAGAAATCATTTATTCCTAAATATTTTCTTGACACTTCAAGGAAATATACAAAGAACCAATTCTTCTTACATAACTATATTTCGACTCCTCCACGAATCATATTCATGTCTAAAATAAAAAGAAAAAAAAAAAAATTTGAAAACCAATAACAAGAAATTCAAAAACTACAAAAAGTACCATTCGAATTAAGAAAATGTATAACAGATAAATTACTTACAATAATACCTGAAGTGTCAAGAAAATATTAATTTAGTAATATGGGAAACAATGAAAACACTAGAAAGAAAAAAAATATTCCTATTTAGTACATAAAATTGATTTTCTAAATGATTATTTTATCATTAAACATTATAATTAATTAATTTAAAATTATTCCTTTCACTCGATAGTGCACTTGAAGGTATTAATATGCAATTGAAGGGTCAAGGAATCAATAGAAGAATCAGCTACCGTCGATACTTGCTGTTGTATCGACGGTGGCTGATTCTTCGATTGCTTCTTCAACTTGCGGTAAATACAACCTTTTTAAGTTCAAGGAATCATTGAATTAGAAGCAGTAGAGGAGTCCAGGCTTAGATATTTTCCTTAGAGTTGGAGATATTATATATATTATTATACTTACCCCTCCCCTGTGTAAAGGAAGAACCTCAAGTTAAACTTAATTTGTACATAAGTTATACTTATTGTTATTATTATTAGAAATTTTATTTTCTGATTTGTTTTGTTAATTTTAGGTCTACTTTCTATATTTTAAATAAATTTTTGTTAACATTTATATGGAATTTGTTAGTTGACTCTAGTGTACTTATATAGTTAGAGTCAAGGCACTGGAACAATTTGACATTGTGTTTTGTGAAGAATTGACTGAAGAAGAACAATTGACTGGGGGATATTTATTGGGACACTTTGTGCTCTGCGATTGTGATTTTCTTCTATTGCATTTTATATGTATTTGCATTAAGAAAAATTATAGAAAACATATTTTCCTGGATAGCACATTAGACTTAGAGATTGATTTTTGTACCTTGTTTCATTCAAGTCTCTCTCATAAATACATTTGGAGTTAGGAAATGAAGAAAACAGTCTCTACACAAAAACAATAGTTTATTGGCAAAGGGCTTTCAACCTAACATGAGATCATCATCAGTGCCATGAAGATAAAGATGAAAGTTATAAATACATAAAACTATTTTCTTTTCCGAGATGGTAAGAGCTAGGTGAGTCGAGTCTTACTCAACTCACCTAGCTGTTCATCTTTATCTGCATGGCACTGATGATGATCTCATGTTAGGTTGAAAGCGCTTTGCCAATAAACTATTGTTTTTGTGGAGAGACTCTTTTCTTCATTTCCTAGTATGGATAACTCCACTTGTGCTCAATCTCATTCACATTGGGAGTTATTTTTAAAACAAAGAAAAAAAATGATTCGGCTTTCCTGGAATGGTCTTTTCTGACCATCTTAACTACCTTTTTTACTTACCACCTTAAACCTTCTTTAACTGATAGATAAAAGAATAATTATAAAAAAAAATTCTCTCAGACATCACAACTGATAGATAAAAGAATTAATCTGAAAAGAAATTCTCTCAGACATCACAACTGATAGATACCATTAATTGTTTGTATTGTTTATTTTAATTTAAATTGTATAGACCAATGTAATATATTGAATATTTTTATAATCAAATATAATTTTTAGAATGAGGTACTCATTATAGAATAAGATTCAGGGTGTTTAGGAAATTTAAAAATATGTTTGAGACAAGTATATCTATGATTTTTGTTGGATTATAACAATTAAGGAGCATTGAGCGTGGTCAGTGCTGTATGGGTGACCGCTGAGAATGATACGGATGCATTTACTATCCGAGGATAAGGTAGGCGAGTCCAAAGCAGTAATGAGGAAAAGTTCCGAGGAATTTCTTTCAAATTATAATATATTTTATATAGCTGGATGAACTCGGTTGAGTTAGCCGGTTTAGCGGACCACCCTTAGTTCGTGCAAACCGGGCGCAATCCTATCACTGGTTGTGACCCTGATGTTATGTGAGAGAGTCATTTGATGTTATGATCCTCTCTTGGGACAAACTTCCCTCTATAAACCTTCCTCTACTCCCTTCCTAATTTTCAGAGGACCCCCCCCCCTGTTCATTTGTACCACAAGATATTGACTGCAACATTATTATTTAAGAACTTGAGTGTTGTTCCATTTTTCGATGATGGCATCTAGCCACAAAATATATATGCAACAGCAAGTATTGATGTTAGCTAATTCTTCTACTAATAACTTTAGAGCTTTTAGACTGTTATAATTTGTAATATCTTTTTTTTTTGGCATTGGTCTACTAGGACCTTACAGCCATGGAATAAAATTGTAATATTAATTGAATTAATGAAGACTTCAGTTCTTTTTTTGTTAAAATTTATTGAAAATAAATTGACGAAGAGCTTTTTCCTAGGGATCCTGAGCTTCTTCAGTTCTTAAAATGACAAAGTTTGTTATTGTTATGTATTGTTTCGTTACCATAACCCACTTATCCGAATACCTCCTATTGCTGATAATGATACCGACCGACTGAGTAACTTACCTACATAGGACACCCTACATACCCAATTAAAAACAAGACAGTATGAACAAAAAACAAGACATTAACAATCTTAGCAGTATTTATTATAATATTATCTTAATTTTTCCTTTACCCTTTTTTGTAATTTCATTTAAAATTTATTTACTTAGTTAGACACGTGACATAAAAAACATTCAACATTTTATTAATTTTCAGACTTTCTTATTTTTGTCATTTTTAAGAACTGAAGAAGCTCAGGATCTCTGGGCGAAAGCTCTTCGTCAATTTATTTTCAATAAATGTTAATAAAAGGACTGAACTCATCATTAATTCAATTGATAATTCTTCTACTTGTGGCAAATATGAACTCTTTAAATTCAACAATGAAATGTCAGTGAAACCATCTGATTTCTAAATCAGGTTAAAAATACTGATTTATAGATTTTTTTGTAGATGTGATTTATATAGATTTTTGCTTATGAGATGTACCTAGTGTCTCTTTCTAGAGATATTCTGAGACAGTATCCTGTAATCCTGACTCAGCAATAATAAACTGCATCAGTATTTGAATGTTTGTGTTGTAAATAATAGAAAATGTTAAGAGATTAGGATCAAGGGATTTACGATTAGTTTGGGAAAGACTATTATTTGTTTGTTAATTTCACTTCCTTCCTGTTTGTCTAGAAATTATTGTAGGAAATTGTTAATTTGTTTTATTTGAAACCGAAAAATTTGAAAAATTAACCGAAATACTAGTGAGGAACTCTAAACTAGTAAGCTATTTAGAAGGGAAACATTTAAATAAACTGGATGAATTTAAAATCTTACCAACAATTTGATGATGTGATTTAGAGACCAGTAAGTAAGTAATACGTGGTTATCTGCCTAGTGATAATCTACGAGTGATGACATTTAAATGTATGCTGCTTAAGAAATCATATTATTCTATAAATCAATTTTTATTAGATGATTTGGTGTTTCCTCCTCTTCAATAATTGTGGTTGTTTATTTGACATGAGTTTTATGTAATTTTGTTTTTTAATTTACATTTGTACTTGTTTTTTTTTTTTAATTTGTTATTGTATATCAATGTTGTATTTTTGACAATTGAGATACTTTCCTTGGAAAGCGACCTCATGTATTTAAATAAATAAATAAAATTTAGTGTCTGATGGTGGGGGTTGAGGTATCCTCACTAGTAAGTTAGACTAGGTTAGGTGTGATTAATACTTTCCAAAGTTTGTTATTGCTATTAAAGTGATGTAATAATGAGGGATGATTTAGGTCTTCCGGTGGTGACCTCGTCAATGTAGATGAAGAATCCGACGTTTCGCTTCCACTGTGGGAGGCATCTTCAGAGATGTAGGACATCATGGATAGAAACATGATGTCCTACATCCCTGAAGATGCCTCACACAGTGGAAGCGAAACGTCGGATTCTTCATCTACATTGAAGCGGTCACCACCGGAAGACTTAAATCATCATGACAATAACCGCGGAAGCCTTCGCAGTTTATTAAAAATGAGGGGTCAGTGGTAGAGACAGTGTTCCGACTCCCACTCTTTTCCATATGGGTAAGATGGACCAGCTTTCAATCAAGAGTAGTCTAGTTCATCTACTATTTGGCCAGTCAGCACCACTTGTTCTTACATCCCGCATTAATTTATTGCTTTTCCTAAACAACAGTCAACAAAGAAAATCTTAATATTTTCTAAGTTTTCTCTTTGATAAAAATTTGATTTGTGAAAATAAAAGAAAGCTGGTTGAACCGGTTATTATGACTGGTTGTTATTTGCAGGGTGGTAGGATATGTGGCGCTGCAATGCAGGGTTGTAGGATATGTAGCGCAGCATTGCAGACCATGTGAAGAGTGGGAGTCAAAACACTGTCTCTACCGCCGACCGCTCATTATTACAACACTATACTTACTATTTATATTAAAACAGTGGATAGATCTTTATAGAAACTAGATTCAACTTCTCTACAAATAAGACATACTTTCAGACTCTCACTTGCATCAGTATACCATCTTCGATATAATTTTTAAATTTAATTTAGTTGAAGTTGTATTTTTATAAAAAAAAGTCTATTTTGTAAGATAATTATTTTTGTACCTTTTTTTATATTTTAATTAATTTATAAAAATATACCTTTTTTGCTAAAGCAAAGTTTATTGTTTTAATAAAGGCCAAATCTAACCCTATTTTTATTTGAACATAGTTTCAGTACAGGTGGGGCTCTAAGCAAAATAAAACTAGTCCAGTCCAGTAAAAGTACTCAAACCAAGGGGCCTGGGCTCAAATCTTGGTTTCAGAGAAAAAGTTCTATCTGTATATTTTCATAACTACAAAATAAGTCTGGGGCAGTAGTCAGGTAGCAGATGTAATTCTAGGTCAATGGTCAGGTAGCAGTTGTAATTCTGGGGCAATGGTCAGGTAGCAGTTGTAATTCTGGGTCAATGGTGAGCTAGCAGTGGTAATTCTGGGGCAATGGTCAGGTAACAGTGGTATTCTGGGAATGGTCAGGTAACAGTGGTAATTCTGGGTCAATGGTGGTAACAGTGGTAATTCTGGTCATGGTCAGGTAACAGTGGTAATTCTGGGTCAATGGTCAGGTAACAGTGGTAATTCTGGGGCAATGGTCAGGTAACAGTGGTAATTCTGGGGCAATGGTCAGGTAACAGTGGTAATTCTGGGGCAATGGTCAGGTAACAGTGGTAATTCAATGGGGTGGTATAAACAGTGGTAATTCTGGGTTAGTAATTAGGTAGCAGGGCAAATTTCCTTTTGAATACTTTCTTGCTCAGGTTTTCATAGTTTATACTTTATAGTTAGAACAGTAGCACTTTCATTTGTCTGTTAATTTGCATGGATTTTGAAAAGGGAATCCACTAAAGCATTTTGTAGTTTAGCATAAATTAGTGTTTAGCATAAATTAGTGTTCAGCATAAATTAGTGTTCAGCATAAATTAGTGTTTAGCATAAATTAGTGTTCATCATATTGCAGCATTGATTATTCAAGGGCCAGTATAGTTTTGTTCAACTTATGGTATTATAAAGGCACATTCCCTTTGAAAACTTCATGTAAGACAGGTAAAACTGCTTCTGTTCCAACTATAACGGAAAACCTGAGCAAGAAGTAGATTGGTGTGCAAGCATTCCAAAAGAAATTAGCTTCGCTTGTTCTCTACCTCGGCAGGACTTTTCCATGGTGCCAACCTGTCAGCTGTGTCATACTTCTCTAATTACTTCTTGTTTCCTATCTTATACTTCACTCACACTTTCTTACTAAACAGAATAATAAGGATTACTCCAAGAGCTGGACCTGAAAAAATGTGACTCATTTTGTACTACTTCAAACCAAATTTTTCTGAAAATATACCTTAAATTATGAAGAAAAAACGTAGTCTGCCTATCCAGAGTGGAGCCCTTTATATGATTGCGCATGCTCAAAATTTTATAAAATCACACTAATTTCAGTTTTCTTGAAATAAGTAAAAGTTATACACGATCCTGTTGGTCGCGTGCAAAACTTTAAGAGAACATTGTTAAAGTTGATAAGATTTTCTATAAAACGAGTGTTTCATCATCAAAGTCAGGAGTGGTTGCAGATGACTGCAACCAAAGTTATGGCTCTTTCAAAAACACAAAAAATGGTTAATTTATGCAAAGTCATCGAATTTGTTTGAAAAAAGATTGACTTTTTTTGCATTATTTTGGCCATTTAACAAATGTCATAACTTTATCAGTACTGTCCATCGACTAGTTTAAAAATCTTGACAGGTCAGTTTAGGCACCGCTGATTCTAAAGAAAAAAAATCCCTGCAAGAAGGGAGCAGGAAAAAGTTATGTAAATAAATCAGGTTATTTTACCCGTATTTTTTTGGTGATGTTTTTTTAAATTTCTTTTGTGTAATTTTATTTTATAATATCATTTTTATGATTAATTTGAAATTAGTTTTCAAAACGATGTAAACACAACAAGAAGCACAAACAAAGTGAACGATTGTCGGGAAGAAGGTTATTTCCCTACAGCGGTTATAGTGGTAGGGATTTTTCTCTCTTTTTACTTGAGGTGTTGGCAGCGGCTTCTCTGATTGGTCAATCCCCAAAATGCTTATGACCTTGGGGATTTTTAAATTAAACGATAGACTATAGTCATCCGATTTTGACAAAAAAACACTCGTTTTATAGAAAATTTTAATCAGCTTTAAAAATGTTCTCTTAATGTTTTGACGACCCAAAGGGAACCACTTATTTCAAGAAAACTAAAATTAGTACGATTTTATAAAATTGTTTCTTTTGATTTTAGCCTCTTGTAATGTTTATGTACTTTTATTTTTGTACTTATTTATTTGTTAGGCACTGATGATGACCTTCAGTTAGTTGAAAGCTGGTTATGCTTTATTTTAAATAAATAATACATCAGTGGAGTGACTTATTTTATTATTCTGATCATGATGAATGATCATACTTTGAATCCTCTGCCTACTTTATCTGCCTCCGTAGCCGTGGTCGTTTAGTACTGGACTTCGGCACCGGAGGTCTGGGTTCACATCCCGGGCTATACTCTCAGTTATTATGAATAGAATTTGTTCTAAAAATAACTTTTGCCAACTTTAACTTCACTTTGAGTATAGTAGATGTGACCCACCTGAGGTGGTTCCCGCAGGGCGAATACCCTGAAGGGCCGAAAGGCCCCAAAACGGGCATTATTATTATTATTATATTTTTACCTTTTGATTTTAGCCTCTTGTAATGTTTTTGTACTTTTATTTTTTTACTTATTTATTTGTTAGTTACTGATGATGACCTTAGTTGGTTGAAAGCTGGTTATGCTTTATTTTAAATAAATAATACATCAGTAGAGAGACTTATTTTATTATTCTGATCACGATGAACTCCTCTAGTGCTCATACTTTGAATCCTGTTAATACGGCTTGTAGAGCCAGTACCAGCGCTCCAGACAAAGCAAGCACTGATGATGACCTTTAGTTGGTTGAAAGCCGGTTATGCTTTATTTTAAATAAATAATATATCAGTGGAGATACTTATTTTATTATTCTGATCATGATGAATGATCATACTTTGAATCCTCATAGAAAAATTGGGTTTAAAGTAGTACAAAATGAGTGACTTTTTTTTTAGGTCCAGCTCTTGGACTATGAGCAACTACCTGATACCTCGAGTTGTTGATACCTGCTATCCAGGTCATCAAACTTGCAGTGAATACAACAAAATAACTTAAAAACACATCACTTTGTTTTTATTTGTTTTATTTTTAACTAAAATAATAAAAAACAAAAAATAATTAAAAATACTGTTACAAGACATAATAAGACAATTCATGTTTATAAAATAATGTTTACAAATACCTAATAGACATCATTAGTTTAACAAATAATAGAAATGACTAAAACAAATACAACAACTCAAGCTTAGGGTAATAACAGAATAGACAAATTACGCAAGAGACAGCTAAGATATGAACAACCTGAATACAATATAACCTCTTGATAAGAAAAACCAGCGACTCATCAACCAGCTACTTTGATAAATAAACCGATATGATTGTGCAAGAAACACCTAAGAAATGTAACAAGCAAAATGTAACATTACATGACGTAATGTCGAGCCATCAATGATGACGAATGTCAAATGATGGAACAGTTCCCAGATGTAGCATTGCATTTTGCTTGTTACATTTCCTTGGTGTCTCTCGCACAATTATATTCATATACTTGCAAAACTCATTTTTAACTATCATTGTCAACTATTCATGTTTTGCAAAACTGTGTATTATCAAATGATATAAACAAATATTACTTGAAAATGAACTTGGAACAACTTCGAGCTAGGCCTTTAGCTAAGGTGGTTTAGCTAGAGCAAAGGAGGCTTAGCAAGTTTGAGCTTGGCGTCTATCTAAGGTGAAAGTGCTTTCAAGTTTTGGACATTCCAACCTAGTTTTCATCATATCCATCATTCCACTATGTCCATCAATCCAACATAGTTCCCAACTATTATGAATTACGTCTTTGTTCCTCTTAAAATAATTAATAGTGAAATAAAAATAGCTGATTTTTCTCATTAACATCAGACTCAAGAAACTCAAATTTCAAGAAGCATACATACTAAGGTTGTTCACACCTTATTTAGAGTATATTGATTTAAAATAATTGTTAATATACTAACAATTATCTGTTAACATAGACAATAGTAAGAGCCTTCTAGTTGCTTCCTCCTGCGGAAGAGGTAACTTAAGTTACAAAAACTCTTAGAATGATACTAGTATAGAGGGAGTTTACGCAATCCATTGCCACAGAGATGTTACACTGTAAACCTGTTGTTACCAACCTAATAAATCTAAATTACATGATGATGCTTTATCACCAAGCAGGTTTTATTCATTTTGTTGATAAAGGCAGAATGATGGACGCCCTGGAAAAATTTGAAGATCTGTAGAAGCAGGCAGGTCATGGGAGATATGAATCTTAAAGCAAAGGATCGTGTTCGGATTTGCTAAAGGAATTAGCAAGAATAACTCCCCCGCTTCAAGAGGTTAGTTTGTATTCAATCTCAACAATGAAAAGATTTAATAAATAATTTGTTATCTCCTTTCCTTCATCTCACTGATAGTTTTTTTAAAGATTGTTTTGACGTATGTTTCAGTTTTATTTTACTTCTTTATGTGTATTTTTACTTTGTATTTACTTGTTGTTTTATTATTATGTTATATTTATTTGTTTGTTAGGCACTGATGATGACCTTTAGGAGTTGAAAGCCGGCTTTGTTTTTTAATAAAGTAATTAAGTGGAGAGACTCTTTTATTTATTTATCTATTTTAATTATTTATTTAGACACTTAATTATTTATTTATTACACGTTGAATTCCTCTAGTGCTACCGTTTTTAATAATCTAAATTAAATTAAATACTTCCAAGCATATTTTCCCTCTTAAAATTTATTTAGCATAAAACAGAGATGTTGTAATTTTAAGAAAAATACAACAATCCATCACTTTTTAACTTAAATTTGATTTAAGTTTAAAAATGTTGAATTTATATATTTAAGACTGAAATTGAATCTTCATTTAAATTTTTTTAAAATTTGGATTGTAGTTAAAATAGTTGTGAATTTGAACTTACAATCATTATAAATTTATTAAATATATTGTTTTAAAGAAATAATGTTAATATGAATTTGTCAATGATATTTGTGAGAAGTATAAAATGTTTTTATTTCCCTAAGATCCTAGTCTCCAGTCTAACTTCTATGTGATCAGTAAAAGCTTCTTCTATAGCAGTATTATTCTAAGCAATGCAAATCTTTATAAAGGGAGGTCCAGTGACAGGTATTATATGAATAGATCAGATTAAATTAGTGTCATAGTAGGTTACTATGGAAAACCTATGTCTCAAGATTTTGGTTTAACACGGTTAAAATTAGTGTTTTTGATTTTACGGTTAATTTATGTGTATTAATCATCGTGATAATTAGAAGCATAATCCTCCAGTAAAGAATATGTATATCCTATGTATATCCAAGAGTTCATATTGTATAAGTTTAGCTAAATATTAATTGAAATCAATTATTAATCAAGCAATTGATAAGGTATCACTATCGATTGCCGTCATAATTGATAGTAAGGTATCACTATCGATAGCCATCACAATTGATAGAAAGGTATTACTATCAATTCAAATTGTAAGTTTTGTTGAGATTTTGTCAAATAATAATCTGATATTTTAACACACTAATATCACTCTGGCACAAATATTTTGACTCATTTTCATTAAATCCATGTTTCACATGGATTTAATGTAAAACATTTTTAGACATTATTTTCACATAAATTAGCTGGAAAATTAAAAAAAAATCTTAACCATATTAAACCATAACCTTGAGACACGGGTTTTCGAAAGTAACCTCCTTTTTGATGAAAGACCAAACCTATTCTATAAAAATTGGCAGAATTAAATACCAGTAGTGTTTTCAACAAATAATGGGAGGGACATTTCAGATGGGCCAACATTATTAAGCCCATTAAATTAAGAAGAAAACATGGTCCTGGACAATGTTTTCCACACTAGAGCAGAAAAATAATTCTTTTATGTTGTTTTGAAGGAAACCTCGGGCTGCTCCGCTAGCCAAAGGCCCATATTTATACCGTAGGTTGTTTACAACTATGCTCGAGGTTGTTAAAAGCATATACACGGATGTTAGTTTTTTCTTATAATAAACAAATTGTACAATTTTGGTGAAATTATAAATAAATC
This sequence comes from Microvelia longipes, assembly GCA_018340805.1. Classification (NCBI taxonomy): domain Eukaryota; kingdom Metazoa; phylum Arthropoda; class Insecta; order Hemiptera; family Veliidae; genus Microvelia; species Microvelia longipes. Next base: position 51,627,534 of record JACMZG010001870.1, on the reverse strand, counting down.
TCAATACAAGCTCAGAGTAAACCAACCTGTCATGTTTACAATCTTTTTTACTTCCATTTGACTCACATATAAACAATTTAATGTATTTCTCTACAGTGAGTAGAGAATATAAGTGCCATGATGAGTCAGCAGAGTTCTATGACTAGTCCACACAGAGAACTCTATGATGAGTCAGCAGAGCTCCATGACTAGTCCACACAGAGAACTCTATGATGAGTCAGCAGAGTTCTATGACTAGTCCACACAGAGAAACTCTATGATGAGTCAGCAGAGCTCTATGACTAGTCCAGACAGAGAACTCTAGGATGAGTCAGCAGAGCTCTATGACTAGTCCAGACAGAGAACTCTAGATGAGTCAGCAAGCTCTATGACTAGTCCAGACAGAGAACTCTATGATGAGTCAGCAGAGCTCTATGACTAGTCCAGACAGAGAACTCTATGATGAGTCAGCAGAGCTCTATGACTAGTCCAGACAGAGAACTCTATGATGAGTCAGCAGAGTGAAATACATAATGATATGTGAGTGAGAGAGAGAGAAAGAGGAATGATAGTTTTACTTCTTAACACTAAGCACAATGATAAGAGTCAATACAAAGCCTACAGTCAGCGCTATCCCCAGCAGAATACATGTTTTCCGCCTTCTCTTCTCCTGTAAAACACAAACATTTCTTAGTTCACACTATAATCCATCCATTATAACAGTGTTTCCCAACCCATGGAGGTTTGCAGGTCACATTTAACTAGATTACTTCCCTCATTCCTGAACTGGATTACTTCCCCATACCTGAGCTGGATTACTTTCCCATACCTGAGCTGGATTACTTCCCCATACCTGAGCTGGATAACTTCCCCATATCTGAACTGGATTACTTCCCCATACCTGAGCTGGATTACTTCCCATATCTGAATTGCTTCCCCTGAGCTGGATTACTTCCCTGAGCTGGATTACTTCCCCATACCTGACTGGATACTTCCCATACCTGAGCTGGATTACTTCCCCATACTGAGCTCTTCCCCATACCTGAGCTGGATTACTTCCCATATCTGAATGGATTACTTCCAAATCTGAGCTGGATTACTTCCCTCATATCTGAACTGGATTACTTCCTCCACCCCCGAACTAGAGTACTCGGCCTAACTGGATTTCACTCCCTTCCTCCCCACCATTGTGAGGTGAGTGTTTATTTATTTATTTATTACATTATTAGTTTATACATACATAACTATAAATAAGTCATACAGTTTTACAAAAATTAGGCACTAAACAATTTTTAATTATTAACTTCAGAGCCTCAAAAAAGGTAATCCTTGAAACAGGAGGCTCTTAGTCTCTTTTATTATACATTTTTTTCTAATTTGATTCACATATTATTTATTTATGTAGTTAAAATATATAAAAATTAATTAAAGAAAATATAAATAATGGTCAAAATACTATTACGCAAAGTAATATAAAAAAATACAGCACTAAAAGAAAAGAAAACAATTTTTACAAACATAAAAATAAAAGAAAATTTATGAGATAGTCAGCCAGATCTTAATTTCAGATTTGAACTTGTTGTAGTATTTTAGATCATCAATATTTCTTATGTGATCTGGTAAGAGATTGAATAAATTAAGATAAGATAAGATAAGATAAGATAAAATAAAACGACCAATAAGTAACTGCGCATTACAATAGTCTTGTCAAACGAACAAAAAAATTAAAAACTTTAAAATTTAAAATTGAAGTACTCATTAACATTATAAAACACTTCATTCAAAAGCAAGTTCTTTACTACTTTGCTAAAACTATCTGAATTCAAAATTCGAATGTTCTGGTAGGTGGTTAAACAGTTTTATTCCTAACACGCTGGCTCCCACCTCCGACTTCTTTAGTCTATGTTTTGGAATGGCCAACATACTTTTGCTTCTGGTAGGATAATTGTGGTAATTTTCATTTTTCAAAAATTATTAAGATTTAATTAGCGATTTGATAAATGAATAAATTCGCAATTGTCATTATCTTATACTTGATGAAGAGACCCCTACAAGACTCCATCTGATGACAGCCTTCTATGATGCGCAGAGCTTTCTTTTGTAGAATTAATAGTTTCTCCGTTTTGACATGTCCCCAAATCAACAGTCCATACGAACAGTGTGATTGGATGAACGCAAAATAGATGTCTCTCAGACATTGTGCAGGTAAGTATCCTTTCATTTTCCTTAGTACATATAACCCAGTGTTTATCTTAGAGCTTATCATATCTATATGTTGATTCCAGGTCAATTTAGTGTCCAGAACCACTCCAAGAAATTTAAGATGACTATTGTTGACTTGAGGTTTGAGACTAAACATCAGTGTCTGTGTTTTATCTTTATTTAAAATAAAATTATTTTCTAAAAACCATTCTTCTATTGTTTGCAATCTAGTTAATGATCTACTTTCTATTTGTTCCAGATCTTTTCCAGAGCTATACATATTGGTATCATCACAGAACATAATTAAAGCTTCATCCTCACTCTTGCCAATGACATCTTTCAAGTATGCATCAAGGTCATTGGTTACTATTATAAAAAGAATAGGCCCAATTACAGAACCCTGGGGCACTCCCATTGGTACTGTTCTCAATTTAGAAATTTTATCACCACACTGCACGTACTGTGATCTATCTTCAAGATACGATTTAAAAAGATCAAGTGTCTTACCGTTAATACCAAGAGCTTGCATTTTCTTGATCAATGTTTTATGAGGCACTCGATCAAAAGCCTTTGATAAATCACAGCAATCAATTCTCGCATGGCTACACTTCTCAAGAGATGTTATGACCATATCTACTATTTTCAATATTGCTGTTGTGGTGCTCTTACCTTTGCGGTATCCATACTGGCTGTCTGTTAGCAGTTTGTTTGTCTCAAGGTAGTTAAGTAACTGAGTTTTCATGACACTTTCAAGTACTTTAGAGAGTACCGGTGTTATTGATATGGGTCTATAATTTGAGGCATCATCTTTTCTTCCTTTCTTATGTATTGGAACAATCTTAGTTTTTTTAAGGCTGCGGGAAACCCCATTCTTTAAGCATATATTAAGAAGATAAGTTAGAGGTTCTAAAATTTCAGGTAGTATTGCTTTTAACAGGTTAGTAGACATATTGTATGTGTCTCGACAATTTGAATTTTTCATATTTTTAATTAATTTGTTAATTTGTCACAGAATTAAAACAAAATTGATGAGAAACCTTTCCAGAAGGTGATTCAGGATGACTTTTAGTACTATCATCACTACCAACAGAGTCTAGAAAATAGTCATTAAATTGATCGGGAGTTAAGTTTGTAGCGGCTACTGATTACATTTCCCAGATTCATGATTAATTATTTGCCAAGCAGATTTAGTGGGATTATAACTATTTTGTAGAAGTTCCATGTTAAATTTTAATTTCTCATACTTAAGTTGTTTCCTGTAAGACTTCCTGAGAGATTTGTAGGCTCTCCACCCAGCACTGCCTTTATTATCTTTATAACAGTCATACATATGTATCACTTCCTGTCTCATGTCTTTAATCTTTTGACATATCCACTTATTGTTTTTATTTTTATTTCTATTTGCTTTAATAACTTTTACTGGAAAACATGTATTCATATAGTTGTTAAGCATATTAAAGAATACATTAAATTTATCAACATCTTGTTCAATTTTTCCAACGCCTTCCAATCACATTTTCCTAGTACTTCTTCAGCAAGTCGATACCTTGTTCCGTATGCGGCCTTACAGTATAACTAGTATTAATTTGGCTTTTAGGTTCGGTCAAAAGATAGCTGATATTTATTATATTGTGATCTGATAAGCCTAAGTCTTCTACCTTAGTTTCAATTAAATGAACATTATCATTAGTAGCGGCAATATTATCAATACAAGCATTCAGACGTGTAGTTCTTTGATAAGAAAAGACAAACCAAAGGAAGTGAAAAGATGACTAGATCTTTCTTATTGTTACACTCCTCGTCTAGAAAATTCACGTTCCAGTCAGCAGCTACAACAATAGGAAGTTTTTTACAACTTACCTTAATTAAAACTTGTTCCATGATTGTTAAAAACTCATTAAAGTCACCTGACGGTGATCTATAGATACAAAGTACCAACATTCTGGGATCACAGATTTCTATAGCAGCGATTTCACACACTAACTCTTTTGACAAATCTGTTATATTTTTCAGAGATTTATAGTTAAGCCCTGTTTTGACCGATATCATGGCTCCTCCATTATTTTTAATGTTTCTACTGTAAATAGAAGCTGTTTCATAGTTTGAAACATTGTACATATGGCTTTCTTCTGGCTTAAGCCAGTGTTCAGTAATCATATACACATCACAATCCTTAGAATCCATAATTACCTCTAACTCGTCAACTTTATTTCTAATGCATTGGGCATTACTGTACATAATTTTAAAATATTTATTTTTATTTTGAGGTTCTATTTGATCCTTATCGAGGAGGCCTTTCTCTGAAAAAACTTATAGGGTTTAACAACGAGCCTAATTAAGTGCTACCATACTGGCATGTCTCTGTAGTAGGTTACTATTGCAAGTACAAATAGCTACTTTTTTATTTCTTTTACTTCTTGTTTGATAATTATGGTCAATATATTGTTTGTCATTCTTAAAATAGTATAATAAAACTTTTAAATAATTGAGATAAGTTAAAGACAGGAAAATGTTTAAATAAGTCATCTGTAGGATATAATATTGGTTTCTTAAGGATAATTTTAATGATAGCTTTTTGTGCAATTTCAAGAGGAGCTAAGTTTGACGGGTAAGTAGAACCCCAAGCAATGATACCATAGCTGAGTATAGACTCTACTAGTGCATAGTATACTTGTCTCATCACATTTATGTTGCAAAATTGTCTTATACATCTAAAGTAGTAAAGATATTTTCTTGATTTCTTACATAATGAATCTATATGATGTTTCAAGCTCAGCCAATTATCAATAATTACACCGAGATATTTTATGTATTCAACTTTTTCAATTGAGGGGCAGCTACATTGTTATCAGTTGTTAATAATCTGATATAAACTAAGAGTGTAACCAGGCATGCCAACCCCAGACCTCCTAAGACCCAAAGGTCAGAGTATATTAACACTTAAATGACCTGACCCCACTTCTTGAAACCTAAATCATGATTTATGAAAAACATAATTAATTTATGTCTACTCATGTTAATCTGCATAGCTATAGACATGATATTTCTTAACATACATGCATGAACACAAAACTCTAGCTCATAATATACTAAGATCTCCAAGATATTCAATACAGAGCTATTGCCTTTGCAAGTAATCTCGTCTAAATGGTCTGTAAACACTGAAATAGCCTCAATTATTGGCTCTTCAATAAAAAAGAAGTATTAAATATTTTTTTTTATCTTATTAAAAATTAGATCATTTCATTTAAATATAAAAAATAAAATATTAATAAAATAAATAATACATAAATAATAGTAAATTATAAAATAAATATAATACATAAATAATAATAAAATAAATATAATAAATAAATAATAATTAAATAATAAAATATAATATAATAAATAAAATAAATAAATAATAATAAATAATAAAATAGTGGAAGAGCGGGAGAGCTTCAGGGCGACCGGATGGACTGGTGGGTCCACCAAATGGGCGGGTTCCCCCTGGGGCAATTTTTCTGTTCTAGGTGCCGTTGGTCTTTGGAGCACTCGGAGACACTTCATCGCTACACCGGCAGTCAACAAAGCATCCACCATCGATGGGTCTTCAGCCTCCCCCTTTCTGACTGGAGCAGGAAGTGGGAGGAAAGGGTAAGTCAGAGAAGCCGCCCCCTCACTGGTCAGAGGTTAGCCGACCATGTGTTGGGACCGTGGTGGAGACTTTTAGTCACGTGAAGGCGCAATTATCTTTGCTAATTGGGGGTATGCGCCTGGCAGAGGGGTTTTACCTCTAGATAGTTTTAGTGGGGTAAGGCCTGACAATTGCTGCTACGGTACCGGCTGGGCAGACGAGAAGTCGGTCAGTCCCCACACTCCATGGACCGGTGCCATGGGCTAGGCTTCGTCACCGTTAGGTGACGAACCTTCGGATGATCAGGAGCCATCCCCTTTTAGGGGTGTTAGCTGCTTAGATTCCGAGGGATAAAGCTTTCGTCTAGAGGCCGTCGCGTTTCCCCTCTGTTGACAAAAGAAAAAAAATAATAATAAATGAAATAAAATATAAAAAAGAATGACTTTAATCAAATAATATTACTAATTCCACGAATGAATTTACTATTTGTATTTATAGCTAAAAGCATCAATCTATTCAATAACAGAAGTCATAAATTGTTATTTATTTTATTTTACTTAAAGGTTTTAAGATATTATTTTTAAGTTTCAAAAAATTTTTTTTTCTCTATTATTTTTTTACAATAGAATTAGTATGTTGTACTACCTTACAGCAAGATTTAATTATTATTTATATATATTTGTAAAAGCTCTAAAATCTTAAAAACAAATAAGATATTAATCATTATTGTTATGATATTTCTGAACACGAGTTATGTATATATATGTATATATGTGTGTGTGTGTGTGTGTGTGTGTATGTATGTATATTAAAATTAATTATTATATTAATAAATTTAAAAAAAATATTAAAATTAACTATTAAAATGATAAATCTAAAAAAAAAAAGAAAAATAATAAATAAATAAAACTAAATATTAAATTGTAAGTTAATTATTTTGTGTAGTTTACTAGACAATAAATATTATTGTTGATTTAATTGAATTAAAATAACAAATAATAACTTTTTTTTTAACCTCCCCTCAGGAGGAACCACAGCTCAATGCTGATTTGCATGGATGCTTTATAAAAAGAATATGTAAATTTTAATTAGTAAAATCAATTTGCAATAAATGGTGATATGATTTGAACACGAGTTACTCATAATAGAATTATTATATTTTCACTGTCTACAGCTATGCAGATTGACATGATTGGATATTATAAGGGCAGAACTAGATGGGCTATACTACAGAGCCTCTCATACGAACCTGGTAAGTAGCTGCCTTCTCTAGTTCTCTCCTCCCCTCCTCTACCTGACTGTGAGATGTCTCAATATTATCTTCAATAGTATCTGTAATACCAACCAGACAACCTCAATAAGTAACAGACTAGAAGTAGAAGGAATAGGTCAGGTAGTTAGGTTTTTGCCAGACCATGTATCAACAATCCAATGTTAGCAATTTTGGACATACTTAGAGGAGACAAAGCTAGAGGAGTGTTATTAAGTTTATAGAAACACTGCTTGATTGTAAGAGTTAAATAGATAATGCTAATATATTAAGATATAAATTATAAACATCAAAATTATGACATAATGCGTCATCCACAGTACTGTAATATAAGGCGCGGTCAAATATTCACGGCCTTCTAGAACGTTGGATCACCAACAAACTTTTTTTTCAAAATTTTCAGTAATTAGCCGGATTTGTGATAAATGAAGCCTATTTCCGTAATCTGCACGCTCTTTTGGTTAATCTCAAAGAGTATTTACATTCACTTAACGATTTATTTTTAATCTAACTTGGTACATTTATAACTACTGTTAGACGTCAATGTTAACAAATATGACATGTCAAAATATAACACAAAATATTGACGTCTAACAGTAGTTATGTATGTACCAAGTTAGATTAAAAATAAATCGTTGAGTGAATGTAAATACTCTTTGAGATTAACCAAAAGAGCGTGCAGATTACGGAAATAGGCTTCATTTATCACAAATCCGGCTAATTACTGAAAATTTTGAAAAAAAAGTTTGTGATCCAACGTTCTAGAAGGCCGTGGATATTCGACCGCGCCTTATATTAAGATATAAATTATAAACATCAAAATTATGACATAATGTGTTATCCACAAGTTTAAGAAATATTAAATTATAAATATGATATAAGAACGTAGATGAGTTATTGCTAGTATGCTCCAATTTCTTTTAAGAAACTTGTTGTTCAGTTTTAAATAATCTGGTTTTATAACTGGAAACAGGTTTGGAGTTAATACAAGTACTAATACAAGGTCTAGGTTTCTATATTGTATATAGGTTTAATTTATATCAGGTTTATATTATAACCTATAACCTGCCTATATTATATATAGGTTAAATATTGTTATTTGTGAAAATGCTTGGTTTAGGGCCTTTTGGTTCTTGAGGAAACCATCCTTACAGATGGTGTTTCACTATTAACTGTGCTCAAGATAATTATAAAACTAAGAGCAAACCCAGGGTACTAATCCATCTTTCAGGTTAGGAAACAAGACATTCTCTAAGGGTTAGAGGATGTGTCGTTGGACACATTGGTTAGGGTCTAACCCACCGGAGGTGGCTATTAGCCAATTTCTTTTGGAAAAAAAATTTAATAGGATAGATGTCATGGGATAATTAAGATTTTCTTGTCCTTGAATCGAATAAAACTAATCCAGAGTCAAAACGAACACCCTAGGTGATCAAATAGTAAAAAAAAAAATGTGGTAAACCAAAACAATGGTCGATTGTACTGTCTGATTTTAATCAAATGGAAACTTGATGGGTTAGTTAACATTAATTCATATTGAATTCCACTTCCCTATCAAAACTATAACCAGACAAGTGACATTAGGATTTTAACAAAGGAAGCGTTAACTATACTGTGATTCTAAAACTACCCAAGCTCTAGAATACAACACTCACTTATACTATCAGCCTGTTGGTGAACCAAAGTGGCCAATTCTCTCATAATCTGATTAATATCTAAAACACTGGACTCTATTTCCTTGACCCTCTGTTCTCTCTCGATGAGAAGCCCCTTCTCGAATTCCAACTCTCTGTTCATTAGTTCTTTCTTAGCGATGAGTCGCTGCTCATCATCCTGCCCCTCTGTTGATTCATCCTCATCGTATATCTCAGCTTTTACTTTCACTATGCATGTCTTGTACTTCTCTGCTATTTTCTATTAAACAAAACAACATTATTACCACCCTGTAGTGATGTAGAATGCTCGAGCATAATCTTTTAGAGAATATTCTAGAGCATATTCTCTTAAGGCGAGCATATTCGAGCATTTTCTTTTGGAGCTACAATTTTAAAAATAACGTTAAAAAAATGTTGAACTATAAGATTAGCTGCTATTTGAGCTGTATTTAATAAATTTTGTCATAAAATATCATAGAGATAAACTAAAAAGTAATAATAACATTTTCTCTCTCTTTTCTTTACGACCAATCAAACCATTTTTATAAACAAACAACTCTTTTCTCATATAAGTTAATCCATTTAATATACTACTATCATATTTTAAGGTTGACTAAAATAAAAAGAAAGGCAGTGCAATAGTAAAATGTTCACTAGTAAAGGCTTAGTTAATCAAGATTCCATCTTGTCTACTCTCCACAGGAAATGTATTTATTAAATTTAATTAGAATAAATGACTAAACTAAGAACTGTAGAACAAAAAAATATTTGATTAACTATATGCTTAAAGAGGGATATTAAACAAAGAAATGAACAGCAAAATATAATTTTTTATTATGTTTATCAATAATAACAATATGTTAATTGAGAAAAGATATTTCAAATTAACTAATCTATAAATATATAACTAATATATATGGTTTCAGTCATAAAAATAAAAAAGTCATGCGAGACTAGAAACTAGAATAAAGTAAACAATTTATAACACAAATTTTGTATCAAAGTATGTATCAAATATCCATTAAGTACAAAATAGAAAATACTCAAATTTTTGAGGAGAATATTCTCGTGCTCGGAGAATATTCTTTTGAGAATATTCTCCGACCCACATCACTACCACCCTGAATCATTAAAATGAAAATATTGCTATCTATATCATAAATTTAGTTTGTTAAATGATAATTTTTTGAGACTTGCATTTATTCTCTGGATGCTCAAAGTTATTTGATTGATAGATTGTAAAGAAAGTGATTTTCAAAGAGTTTAAGAAAAACTAAAACAACGTCATAGCCGAATATTAGTACTCTGGTCTAGTTTTTCCTTTTTTTTAATCCTTTGAAGTCAGAGCAATGTAACTCTCTAATAAAAGAAAACAGTTTCACATATTTCTAAGTTTGGTGTTTATTTTTAAGGCAATTAATTTTATTTACTTTATTTAGTTGTTTTACATTAATTTTTACATTCCTCATTGGTTTTTTTGTGAATTTCTTTACAAACCTCTTTACCTTTATTTACATTATTTAATATTTACTTTGGTGTTATTTTTATTATTATATATTTTCAGACTGCTATTCTGGTTTTTGTTTCTGTTACATCGTTTTTACTTTTTTGCATTTTAAATTACCTAATGTTTTACTTCATCATGTTTTAATTTTATATTTCCATTTTTAATGACACTGATGATGACCTTATGTTGGGTTGAATGATTTTAACCAATCAACCATATTATATATGGTTATTATATATATCATCCATATTATTTTATGGAGACACTCTATTCACTGTTCCCAAGTATAAATAACTGCACTTGTGCCCAACTCCATTCAAATGTTGTGGCTAGATACAAGGTTAGTTTACCTTCTGAACAGAGCTGTATATCTGAATGAGTTCTTTAAAATTGGTAGTTAGCTTATCTACGTGTAACTTCTGTTTCTTATCACCTCTCTTTACTATCACAGTTAATCTTTGTATATCTTTAGTTGTTTGAATTATAATGGCGTTGGTTTTAGATAAATTTTCTTGTCTGTAACAGGAAAACATACAAAACTCAAGGAGTAAATCAACAACATGCCTAACTGAGGGGAACAATTATTTATCAACTAAGATAATTATTTTATCATCAACTGATAATTCAGTAAACATTAGTGAGGGAAGGCATTCTATTGGTCTTTGCTGATCCTCACAAAGCCTGGGGTCAGAATGAACCGATAGAAGAGACAAGCACACAAAGCGCTTGTTATACCAGAAGTTTCCTCACAGTGAAATAAGATATCACTCTCATCTAGAAATGTTTTCCACTTAATCTTTGTATTGCTATAACATGGAGGGATATGTTACATTTCCATGATTACTTTAAAAGTTCTATGATGTTTGGTACAAGTCAAGCCAAATAATAATAATAATAATTATTATTATTATATTTATTATAAGCCAAAGAATACAATAGTTAATAGATTGTCATCACACAAAAAATGAGGGTGAACAAAATAGTGCCATCTAGTGGCATCTGTGAAACTATCTTTCCTTACTATATATTTCTTTCCACTTTCTACAGTTACAATCATGAAATCATCTTGTTCATAATATTATTAGTATTTGTCACCGTTGTATATCATTTTTAATTTATTTAAAGACACTGAAATAATAACTTCTTACTTCTTTAAATAACTATATTTCACCTGACCCCAGACATACGAAATATAGTTATTTAAAGAAGTAAGAAGGTGTTATTCAGTCCCATCCAGTGTCTTTAAATAAATTAAAAATCATCTTGTTGTTCATTATCATTTTAACGACATGAGTATCTACTTCAAAATGGTCATTATTAAATAAAGCAAATATTTGGATAATTCAGTTTTGTGCCAGAAGTAGTTTATTTGAAAATAAGATGACAATGGCGCATTCTTATGGTAGGCAACATAGAGATATATACTAGAGGGGGCATAGCCTATCTTAATACATTGAGAGGCCTGAAACATTTTTAGTGGGGCTCTCAGGGGCTCTGTGTAACCTCAATGAAACCTCCTCCAAGAGCGAGTTAAGGTTATACGAAATCAATTGATTTCGGCTTTCTGCACATTGTTCATGTTTGGTTTTGTATTATAAATATTCTACTATATAAATTACTGTAATTTTGTTCTGTTTATTTGATTATTAGGTAACTGAATGTGGTCAGGTTACTTTTCTGATGTTTCAAAATTAAACCAATAGGACCCCTCTAGTAATATATCTCTATGGTAGGCAAGGTGAAACTATCAAATTAATAACTGGCTACGGGAGCTAACCTTTTCTTGTCCAAAATAATAAATCCCAAGACTATTTTTGTTTATCTAAATATACTTTGGGGATAGCTACACCAAAAATAACAACTCAGCAAAATAAGATAATAATTGTAAACTATGTACAGTCCAAATATTGATTAAATAATTCAGAGAGCCAAGAAGCCTCATTAATTAATATTCAAGACAAAGGGTAGGCAATTAATAAAAGAACCAGTTTTATGGTACCTGAACCTATAGAGTCTGGCAGTACTAAACAAGTAAGCCAGTAAAGGAAGGAAATGATTATGTAACAATTCTTACATTTTGTTCCTGAACTCTATTGAATCCCTATCTGTGCCCAGTATTTTATAGTTCTGATCCAATTGTTTGAGGCTTGCATTTATCTTCTCCATACTCGAAGATATTTGATCGGATAGATCGTAAAGTTCTGTGGGACTGAATTGAGTCCCTGAGAAATTAACTTCGGGTATGCGACTACTGCTACTAGTCGAGCCATAATTCTTCTGAGAGCCGCCAGCTAGACCCGACATCTCTCTAAAACATTAATCAAATTAAAAATATAAGATAATGGTTATTTCCTAATCAGAAATTACAAAAAAATTAGAAACAGAAAACAACGAACCAAATTCTTTTTCTCTCTTTAATAAATATTAAACTAATTTCACGCTCGATTCCACATTTAACTCATTTAATAACAATAATTTAACATTTATAACAATTAATTAAGACTCATTTATTAAAAATTAATTACACTCACGAAATCTACATGACACGAAACAGGCAAAAACTGAACTGGGGACTCAAGTTCAATCTGATCCCCATATGATTTCAAGGTCACTTTTGATGACGTCATTTTCACAATGAGACCTGCGTTCCTAATTTTCATGTTTTTTCATTAATCGTAAAAATATTTATTTACTCATAAAATTAATAATTATTAATAGAAATATATATACACATAAAAAAATGGTCCTGTTTATATCATAAATATTATGACATAAATTATTGAAATCTTCTTATTATTGGCTTCAAATTGTTTAAATTTAAATTTAGCGCCATATATAGAAAAACAAAAGAATAAATTAAAATGTAAATAAATAAAATAAATCATGTGTAAATAAATAAATAAACTTTTAATTTTGTTATTTAATTATTTTAATTAGAAAGGCGTTTCTTAAAAGATTTTAGTATTAAAAAAATTCAAATCGAAGTTTCCTTTAACATAAAAAATATTGATTTTAGACAGTTCTAGTGTATTAAATAGAAAATAAATTGAATTTTTAAATTTAAAAATTAGGTAAATTTAATAAAAAACGAAGAATAATTCAGGGAAAAAATAGAGAATTTTTGGTGTTGTCGATCTAGAGGGTAGTGACGGGTCGGTAGTTGTTGGGTTCGGGTCCGAGGATTCCAGCCTACACCCCGTATTTTTCTTCTTTTTTTATTTGTAAGTTTGATTTTTTCATTAATTTTTTGGTTAATTATAGTAATAGTAAGTATTTTTAATAGTTATATGACGATAGGTATGAAAGAAAACGTTTATTAAGTAGTGTAAGCAAAAGAGCACACAAACCAAGAAGTGTTCGTAACCCCCGTCTCGTGGGACTTCTTATTATTATCAACTTATTACTTTTTAACTATTTGATGCATCTTTTACTCCTATAATAATTTAAGTGGTTAAATTTATGCAGTTTAAGTTGTAGATTAAAGGCTGAACGTGTTGTTTGGCTGTTTCGTTGACGAGGAAGTATAATGTTTATTGGTCCAAGTTTCGATGTCAAGTCCAAGTTCGTTTCGCAAATACTTCCGACACAAACCGGTCGTGGTTAATTTAACATTTGATTCGTTGAATAAATTGCTGTGAACCTTTGATTGCTGTAAATGCAACTTATTGGTTGTATCTGTGGTTGTCAGGCAGACGAAATATTGCAAATGACAGCGTGGGAAAATACTGGTTTAAAGGAACGTGATTGGTCTCTTTCGTAATAATTTAATTTCTTTTTGGGTGCTAGTAGACATTTCACTTGTTATCCTAGGAATGGGTGTATTGGCAATGGAAAATACAGATCTGTTGATATTCCTTTGTCAAGTTAATTTGACTGATATCCATCAATTTACTTGGATTTTTCCCATAGAGATATATACTAGAGAGGGCATTGCCTATCTCAATACATTGAGAGGCATGAAACAACTTCTTGAGGCTCTCAGGGGCTCTGTGTAACCTCATTGAAACCTCTTTTTAAGAGTGAGTTTAGTTAATAAATCAATTGTTTTTGGCTTCCCGCATATTATCTGTGTTTGAAATGTATTTTAAACATTCTTTAATATAAGATCCCTCTAGTAATATATCTCTATGGATTTTCTTATGTCTTTGTACCCATTAAAGTGATGTAGAAATTCATACAGTAGGGCGCGGGACACAGTGGTCTAACTCCCCCGAAATAAGCTGCTTTAGATGGACCTGCCCTAAGTTCACCCTTTCTCCGCTAGTGGCAGGTCGGTTCACCTTGTACCCCATATATAAAATAATTATTTCTTCAATTCCAAGATTAAAAATTATTTAAAAGGGTCTTTAACAATGTTAAAAATTGTATTATTATTTTTTAAAGGTATAATTTTCATAAACGCTTTTATAAAATATAAACGCTGTGTTAATTTTAAGTTAGACCTGATATCTTGATAACCACGATTTGTAGACAAACATCAAAAATGTTTGTAAATAAACATCAAACCGAGATATTATAAATTTAATTTACGTCTTCGTTGTCTCATTACAACTCACCTTTCGTAACACACATTATCCTATTTTCTAAAAATATTATCTTATAAGCTACTAAAATAGAAAAGTCAATGAATAAGATAAAATGTCTTGTTTACATTTTTATAAACATAAATAGAAGTATCGATTTAAAACTGATAACATAGTGAAAGGGCACAAGGTGAAAACTAGCGCTCGGTGTAGTAGTTGATGCAACTAATCCCTGTTTTTTCGGAACCACCTAAAACCAGGAGTTAGACCACTGTGTTCCCCGCCCCGACCCCTACTGTATGAATTTCTACATCATGTTATAATTCTTATAGGATATGTAACAGGTGATCATGCCTTATTAGTATTTCATATCATCTGGTTCTTACCCTACTGTACTAGTTCAGTTGATCAAATACCATGATGTTATAACGAAATCCTCGCTGACACCATGTTTATTAGAGTGTGGGTTAACATAAGTTATAAGGAAGTTAAAGTCTAATATATATTTTTATTTAATAAATAGGAACACATTATAAATAAAAGATATGATTAAAAATGTAAAATTTATTTGATAGAAAGCAGTATTATTTAAGTGTAATATTAGTCTGTTTAAAAGATTATACTTTTAATATGATCGCCTCTCACGCTTGTTATAGGGTATCGTGGAGTGGTCTAGATTTTTCTTACATATGGGAATTTCTAGTGCTCCTTTTGCTTTTCTTTTTTGAAAAGCTTAAAAGAATAAATTATGAGGTCACTAACAGTGTTTACAAATGTTGAAATTAATGTGAGCCGGAGATAACTAGGCACTTACGCTAGGGGAGCTCATAGGAATCTAAGCCTAGCCCTAAGAGGATTAATTTATATATTTATTAAATTAAATAGTATATGACTCTACACTATGGGGAATATGGACAAATTTTTAAATAAAATGAACCTCTGACTTACAGCATATTGTTTCAATCTTCCAATGGATCAGATGGTTTAAGATAGTTGTAATACTTTTTGTATAATCGGTGGTTTTATAAGAGTAAGTTAACTGGTACTGAAAAATATGTATAGTCCGGGAGCCCCCAGCTTATTTTCTACCTCATAAAAGACATGCAATTGGTCTGTGGGATATTATGGGGGGTAGTTGTACATCGTAAAAAGCCTTGGTCTGTCGCTGAAAGTGGGGCTGTTTAGAAGTAGTTGGGCCTCAAAAACTAAAAAAAATTCCAAACATTACCTCATAAGCCGCATGGAAAAGACCTTAATATTTTTATTCTGGGCATTGAAACAAACTTAAATCATCAAGGTCTGTCGCAATCTATAAGACTGTTTTGAAAACAGACCATGGTTGAAGTTTTAAAAAAAATGCCAAAAATTACCTCATAAACGGCATGGAAAAGACCTTCATATTCTTGTTCTGTGCACCAAAACTAACTAAAATCACCAAGGTCTGTCCCACTCTATGGGGCCATTTTAAAAACAGACCATGGTTGAAGTTTTGAATAAATAACAAAATTTAGATTATTTTTGACATATTTGAAAAGCACTTGAAGTAGTATAAGTTGGAGATTTTTAAACAAATTAAAACAAAAAGTACCAAACTAAAGGTAATAAACTGGACTACCAAAATGTTCCTTGGCATTATTTTGTCAATTTTATTCCAGATTGAATAAAACTGCTTTAGAAATTGTTAAAGAACAAAAAAATAAAAACTTTAATCTTTAAAGTGCAGTTACTTGGTAACTTTGCGACTGATTCTCAATTGTATATAACCATATTGAAGAGTTGTCTATGATATTGGAAAATGGCTTCTTTTATATTCTTCATACAATTAATACTTTCAACGATAAAAGCGAAAAAACCTGTGCGAACATATCAATTTTTTTGTTTTGGAAATTAATTATTGACTTGTTCCTCTTGTGATAGAACAAATTGTCGCAGCATTGAAAACTCATTTACAGCCTAATTACTTAAAATAATCTTTATTTGATAGTGTAAATTTGAAATTAGCGTAAAAATTACCGAGTAATCCTGGTTTCATCTTGGTTTGTTGTCAATAGTAATAAAATTAAGATGTTCTAAACGGCCCCACTTTCGGTGACAGACCAAGTGTTTTTACGATGTACTAACTACCCCCTACAATATCCCACAGACCCATTTCATGCCTTTTATGAGGTAGAAAATAAGCCGTGGGCTCCCGGACTAGTATGATTTATACTGAAAAATGGGTTTGGATTGGACTA
This sequence comes from Microvelia longipes, assembly GCA_018340805.1. Classification (NCBI taxonomy): domain Eukaryota; kingdom Metazoa; phylum Arthropoda; class Insecta; order Hemiptera; family Veliidae; genus Microvelia; species Microvelia longipes. Next base: position 51,610,548 of record JACMZG010001870.1, on the reverse strand, counting down.
CAGTCAATATAATTTTTTTTTCGTTAGAGTCAGCCTTCAAAACTATCCCTATCATTATTGGTGTTTTTATTGGTACATTTACTTAGAGTGTAATGCTGCCATGGGTAAAAACACCTCGACTCTTATTTGTATAGAGCATATGTACGACATTTTAAGTCTTTAAAACAAATAGTTACAAAGCAATTTGAAGAAGACAAAAATGTTATTGGCATCATATGCTCATTGAATTTCAAAGGTGATTCAATTGTAGGGGTTTTATTCATTCTTTCCTTTTGTTAGCTTACAGTCCGACGGTGACGTCATAAGAGAAATTAACATAGAAAATTTATAAGTTTGAATTGAGCCGTGGAGTGCCGTAATAATGAATAAAAACAGAACAGTTTTTTCTCTCTCCACACATTATTATGTTTATATAACAGAGCCGGCTTTCAATCGTTAACGGTCATCATCAGTGCCTACATGACAAACAATTGATCAATTAATAAAATGAAAAAACAGAGTAAAATGTTACTAAAAATAATAAATAACTAAAAAAGTTATAAATATTTCTGAAATTATTCTCTATAATACATTCATTGAGTTTTAACTTATGAACATTCATTTAGACACGTTTGGAATAAAATAAATGATAGTTTTGTTTATAGTTAGTGTTGTTTTATAAGGTTATAAGTCAATTATCCCTCCCCATTGACTTAGGAGAATGGCTGAGATGTAAAGGCAGCTGCTTAGAGCTGAGCAGGGGGGTGGGGGTTGGTCTGAGGGTTCGATTCCCCTTAATGGCTCCAATTTTATGGAATTTTATGTCCTCATATAATATTTTTATTTATTTATTTATTGTAGAGCTTAATTAAACATTATTAGCTCCACGCAACTCGATTAATAATAATAACAACAATGCGAGATAAAGGTAAAGGATATATGAAGTTTATAATACATAAAAAGCAAAGGAAAGGAAAATATGAGTACGCCAAAAATAGAAAACGGTGAAAAAAATATATTGAAATAAAGATAACAGATAGTAAAAATTAGAAATAAAAAAAAGTTAATATACTCTTCAGATTTCGTTCCAGGTATCAGTTTCTTGTTCTAACCATCATCAGTGACGCAAACGGTATTTTTATTTAAAAACACAAATAATATAACATATCGTGGTTATATTTATTTTCAACCTAAAGATTTTACTCAAATAAACCATTTTTACGACGGCAAAGAAATATCTAGTTATGACGCTACTGCTCACAACTTTACAGCTTATTAAGTACAAACTGAAAACTTAAGCAAAAATTGGATTGATGAGCAAGAAACTGTGCATTTCGAAGATAATTTGCCAGGCTTTCGTACCTCCCTGTGAGAGTTATTTAGACGTTACAAACTAATTATTAATTAGACGATAAAAATTACCGCTATAACCAAAATTCAAATCTGGGAACCCTAGCTTTAAAGCGAGGGTCAGCAGATTTTTTTTAAAAAATTGCTGATTCAGCAAACCGGGTTTATGACTTACAACAACTTTGTTTTAAATAGGGTCCTTGTCCTTCCCAAGATTGATTTGTGTAGCAAGTTTGAATTATAAATATTATTATTATTAATCTTTATTAGTTGAGTTACTTAATAAATAAGTATATAACAAGTCAAATAATACACAAATAATTGAATAAAAACACAACACACAACTACATAGCCAACAATGCAGCAATACTATTCTGTTCGAGAGATAGCTTGTTTACAAGAATCTGCTAGAAATACATATAAAACAGATACGGACCTCTATGTGGATTTAGGGCTCACTCCCGTGCGCCCCTCCCCCTACCACACGAGCCATCTCAGCAATTTTTTAAAAGAAAATTCGCTAAAATGGATTTATGGTTATATAGAGTGAACCAGATATTGTGAGTCTATACCACAAAATCTCCGTCAAAGCAATTAACGAGTGAAATATTTTAGATGCACCAACATTTAATCCTTAAAAATTGGGGGAAAGCACGCTCTTGGATTTTTTGGAAATGGACTCTTAAGAAAAAATAAATCTAATAATCTTTAAAATACAATAATAAAAAATAGAGTTGTGGAGTCCAGATATAAGGAAAAATAAGAAAAACGTCTCTCCACTGCTCTCCACTGATGTTCAAGTATAATGACAAAGCCAGCTTTCAGACTTAACAGTCCATCATCAGTGCCTAACCAACAAAGTATAAAATTCAAACTTACAAAAAAAAGAGTACACAACTTAAGAACTAAATAATAATGAAAAATCAAATAAAAATAATCATACAACATCATAATATAAATAAATTAAAATGTAACCCATAAATGCATACCAATAAATATATAAGAGTATGTAGTATACGAGGTAAAAAATATAAAAAAAATAATAAGATAAAATAAATATAGAATAAAATAAAATATAAATAGATAAAAACAAAACGGAAATAGAGAAAAATAATTTAATTTAAGGTTATTATTTCTCGCCGCAAAAAAGGTCCTCATTTGTGTTTTTGGGACGCTAAATCGAATGAACTCGGCCCGAAGTCGATACGACCACTCAAAGTGACCAAAAAGACGATAAAACCGTGAAAAATTACAAAAAACCAAAATAACGGCCAGTAAAAATATAATTGTTGAGTAGGGTGTCGTTTGCGATGTTTTTTGGGGTGCTGAATTCTATAAAATCTCCGGAGTCGTTAAGACTAATCAAAGCTAGTGTTCCCTGGTTCTTATCTTGGTTCGGGCCCTAATGTTTTATCGTCTTATTTACAGTATTTATGTTAGTAATATTTATACAATTGTGGCGCGGAGGTCTGCAAGCCGGGCGAATTTCCTTTTAAATGCGTGCTTTCTTGCTTATCAATCCAATTTTTGCTTAATTTTTCGGTTTATATTTAATAAACTGAGCAGTAGCATCTCAACTTGTTATTTTATTTCTTTGAACTTTTCAAAGAAAATGCGCTAAATATAGCTCAAACGGAGCTTCAAATGAGTACAAATAGCTTAAACTGAGCTTCAAATGAGTACAAATAGCTCAAACTGAGCTTCAAATGAGTCCAAATAATACTGTACTGTGTAGTGTGTAAACTATGGGATAAAGAAGAGCAATTTCTTTAAAAAAATTGTAGAAATTAAATAACAAGTTGTGACGCTTCTGCTTAGTTTATCAAATATATACCGAAAAAATAAGCAAAAAAATAGATTGATAAGCGAAAATGCGCACATTTAAATGAAAATTTGCTTGCGGACCTACGCGCCAGAATGTTTTTTAGCTAGGGGCACATTTTTACTATAAGGAGAGGGGGCATTTTTTCTTCGCTCCTTGGAACAGGAGGGCATCCATGCCAACATGCCGGAGAGCATCTTGGTTGCTCCGAGTATCGGTAACACCCCCCCCCCCCCTTTATTCGAAGTCCAGTGTATTGGCTGTGCGAAATTTGTACTTATGACGTATAAGAGGGGTACAAGTGACCTTGTACCGTTCAATGGCCTTTATATTCTTTACCATGCTGGTCACACACACGCCGTCCTGTACCATGATGGCTACACGCACACACATCCTCCCCTCTCTTAAACTTAAACCCTAATAGAGTGTGCAATTTAATTACCTATTAAATTTAACGACCTTTATAGTGTTATTACCTATTGAGTGCAATTTAATATAATTTAATTAATTAGATATTGACTGAGAATGTAATGGATCGGAGGAAATGTTTACATCTAGAATATAGCTGTAGTCCCTTACCTGGGTTCTTTAAAGCTCTCCAAGTGCCAAATATTTACAGGGTCTAAAAATGTTTTTATTTAGAGCAAAATATATGATGCTGGTTTTTTAGTATTATAACTTAAATTCGAATTGTTCTAAAAGAAAATAACGTGCTATATAGTAAGGAAAAGGCCACCTTTATAGATGGCTGATCTGGAAAAGATCAACCCTACCCCCTCTATGACTCCAAACTCATATGCTTATTTTTTCTTGGAAAATTTGCTAATATGAGTTAGGATTAGTCCTTGAAATTTGAGTTACGGCTCCAGTTATGAAGCATAAACTGGAACCATTAGCAAGAAATGGATTGTTAAGCACGGAAATACGCATTTCAATAGCAATGCGCCCTACATGCGGATCACTGCCCCTGAATTTATTGCTATTATTATGACAATGTTTCTCCTGTTTTATGAATGTTTGGTAATTAATATAGTCAGTGATGTAATTACACAATGAAGTTAAGTTGGTAGTATTGCTTGTATTACAGAATCATTAAATTGAGTCAGGGATTGTTATTACTTGCATTATTTGTTGATACTGTCTTTTTGTTTTAATTAAAAATTAAAATTACTTGAAGTTGTTTGTTCTACTCCGTGGGGCGGCGTCTCGGGGGGTGTTGAGAGGTCAGAATGGAGCCCCAGGGGTGATTTATGACGTCATCACCTGAGAGGCTGCGCATCTCTACGGTTGTGACGTCACACTCCGACCTGATCGATAGCAAGGAAGGGATTTCAAACGGAGAAGGGAAGGGTGCGAAAATGGGCCACAAGGGCGGCGTCTCCCTATAAATTTTAAAAATCCCTTTTAATTTGTTGCCTTGATTTTGCTATTGCAGACTGAGTATATTGTTGTTGAAGGTTTTTGAGCTTCGACCAAACAAATATTTGGTTTTTCGAATTCTAAGTATGAATTAACTACATGGTTACAAGGTGTGCGTTAACTTAGTTCTCTGAACTAAGTTTTACGGAAAATAAAAGTAACACAATTTTAGATAAAATCTAACATGGCGCGTCTAAAAATCGTGCTAATTGTTAAACAAAATTTTGTGGAACAACAATGAGATGATTGCCGTGTGATAGCGATTGCTTAGAGCAGTGATAAAGGTTGTTTAAACCTTACTATTCATACTAATCTTTGACACCACGGTGGAGGTCTTGGCTTCGCATCCCCGGTTTTGCTCTTAGTTTTTGAAAGATTATTGTTTAAATAAATGATCGCCAACATTCGATTGCACTTTGAATGTAACGGGTGCCTCTACCACCTGAGGTTGTTCCCGCAGAGTTTATTTCTAAGGACCCTTGTAAGGGCGTTATTGTAATTAATAGGGGGGGTTGTAAGATAGATGTTGGTAAGCTGGATCCGATGATAAAGTTTCCGGTTGAGGGTGGGATTTCCTTGTTAGATAATGTCAGGTCGTTAAGACGTTTGGGTCGTTAACCCTTAATTTTTAACGATGCTATGCATACCACCCTGTGACTTATAAGCAATCTATCTGAATGAAGCACGTTAAGCTTATGGGGTTGCTTCTTCTTAGTAGTTATCAATAGGTTTGGATGGTGGTTTTTCGACATGTAGAGTTTCAATTAAACTTGGGAAAACACATGCCTAATAAGGAGTTACTTGGGGCTTGCAAGAAAGGCCTAACTAAATGAACAGCTTTGCCTTTGATTTAGTTGGTGGCCGCCTTATTAAATTCTACAGATAGTCTAATCAGATCTTCTCATAGGACTTGATGTTTGTACGGAGTTTAATCTAATTCAGTTAAGTTAAGTATTTAGCCTTGACGTGTTCACAAGAGAAGAAGGCCTCCTATCAGTATATATTCTTATACACATTCATTTATTCATATTATTATTTATCGCATAGCCTTGAAAAAGGATAAAACAAACCAACATCGAATACATACAAACATCTATTTACACATACATCTATACATACACTCATCCATCCCTACATACACACATCCATCCTTACATACACCTATCCATCCCCACACACATCCATTTATCCCTCCATACATTCACCATCTATCCTACATACACGCATCCATCCATAATACACCATCATCCCACACACATCCATTTATCCTTCCATACATTCACCCATCTATCCCTACATACACGCATCCATCCATACATACACCTATCCATCTATACATACACCCATCTATCCCTAGCCCACCTATTCCCTGCAAGAATCCTGCTTACCTTTATTCTGAACTGAGGTTATTGTTATATTAGGTTATAAAATCTACCGAAATTCATTTATGTTGAGTCAGTCTTGCTTGCGAGAACAAAGAATAAACCGAGAATAAAGAAAGTTAAATCTAAAATTAATTGTGCTCTATCAGTGTAATAAACATAACCATGTGTAGCGGAATGGACGAGGTATATTGACCATATGCTCGACGTTAGGTGACCGCCACAGAGTTAGGGCTTCTTGCTGCGAAGAAGTCCTAACTTCTTATCTTACTTTGAAGCAGATTCTTTTTGGAAAACGGTGATACTGACAAACAACTTGCTACAACAACTAAGTGGATGTTAGAACACCTGAAACGAAGGGTACGTTAAGGGAAACGTTTAGTTCAAACGCAATACTTTCTATAAACATTCAGTTTAAATGGGGAAAAGTAAATGTGTCACCAAATTGTTATTGCCTTATGCTTTAAAAACACGATTTATTTTTAGCTCTGACAATACAGTCGGCTTGGCTTGCCAATATTTTTGATTGCATCACCGCATTGAATGCTAGTGATGACCATAAGGCTAGTAAATATTTGTTAAGTGGTGGTATTACAGGAGCCAGCTGTGTCATGTGATTGCAAGGTCGTGTTCATACACCTTGGTGTTCTTTCTCTTCTTCCTTGTTGATTGTGCCTCAGCCTTGGAATGATAGAGCGATGTTTTTCTTTTATTAATTCTTCATATTTAATCTTGCAGATGTATACGCGTGTATATTTATCGTTCTGCTTGAAGACGTTTCCTTCCCTATCCCTTATAAGCATTATATTAAAAAGCAGGCCCGTTGACAGCCAAAACTTGTAGTGGGGGCGAAACCAATCCCTGAGGTGGGCGAAATTCACACATCTACAAGGGAATTCCACTTTGACAGAGGGAGCGAAATTTTTTCTAGGGGGTGATGCCCCCCTTGGTCCATACCTGGCTACGGGCCTGTTGAGAGGTGAATCTATATTAAATAATAGAAAATTGATTCAGAAATTAAATTATAAGGTATTGCAACAGTCAAACTATTCTGGTCATCTTAAAGCCTGATCTGGCTTCATCTGATTCTGCTCTTTTCTCAAATGAAGAGAAGTCGCTCTCAATCTTACGATTGAGAACTGGGCCCACCCGTAGGGGCTTCGGAGGATTGAAGATGTCTCAACTCTACTCTCTGCCTATCAATTTACTTCCTCGTTATTTTATTGTGCTAATTTGAAGTATTTGGATCCGATCAGACCTTAAGCACATCTGTTGACAGCATATCATCATCCGAACCGTGTTCTCGCCAAACAAGTTTGCTTGTTTAGAAAAAGTTTCAGGATTTTGTATTGACAGTCGTTGTTTATAAAAATCGTGAGGACTAAGTATTTAATGTAGTTTGTTGTCGGACCGCGCAACCTTTGCTATAATATTTGCTTAAGGTGTACGTTGGCCACGGAACAACAAAAATGTACTCGCTAAACGACCCCAAGCACTGACGGTGGCGAAGGGAACACGAAGGGAAGAATGCGGTGGCGAAGGGGAAGCAATGACGGTGGCGAAGGGAAGCAATGACGGTGGCGAAGGGAAGCACTGACGGTGGCGAAGGGAAGCAATGACGGTGGCGAAGGGGTCAAGCTCCGTATTTTCTTAAATTGGAATGCTTTCCCATATTGCAGGAAATTCTGATTTATTAAAGTCATTGTCAGAACCTCATGTGTGACGTTGAGTTGCGTAGTGGATAGTTTGGGTTCCTACCTCGATCTTGTCACTAATACTATTTTTAGTTTGCCACAAGGACGCACATCTCTATCACTGGTTTGGCAGATTTGCCAAGCCTAAGACCAGCTGTAATAGCTCTTGTGTGCGTGTGTGTCTTTCTTTGTTTATGAATTTACTTGTTGGTGGAAACAGCTTGTATTTCTCGTGACGTCAGGAGTTCATTAGCTCTGAATAATAAGACGAACATTTAAAAGATTTAATAAATAAAATTTCCACATCATAAAAATATAGACATCTATGAATTTTTATTTAACTTGGAGAGAGGCTACTTTCAAATTTTTGTTCTGTACAAATAATGTCATTTAAAAGTATGCCATTTATGATTAATAAATGTCTATATTAGGGAATTCTTCAGCCATCAGGGCATCTGAGCCTTGTAAATCACCTCAGACTAATCTACCAAGACTAAAATAATATTTGAATTTGGTAAAAACCATAAACAAATCGAATTAAAGAAAATTGAGAGCTGCGAACTCCAGATCTCCGGTGCGGGAATTACGTGTTTTAATAATCACGGCTATACCACGGGACGAATTTTTAAAGAAAAAATAGCTTATGAGATTGAAGTCTTGAAGGGGGGGAGGAGGTGGATTTTTTGGATGGGAGGCCTCCCTAATCAAGATATATATATATTATATAATATATATATATATATATATATATATATATATATATATATATATATATATATATATACATCATATATGTATGTATGTATGTAAGTATTTGTTTCTTGACGTTTCTATGGGACACGATAACTTTCGAACGCTTTCTCGGATCTAAATTAAACTTTGTACAAAAATCAACCTTGTTAGTGTTCCGACCCCTAATTTCTATGAAATATGCGTGACACAGCAAATTCCACGAACATTTTTCAAAAAATCACAAATCTTGATATAGTGTTTAAATTGGGCTGAACATATACTATTACGTATGGTTCACTAAAATACAAAGTTTCATTTTATTATCAGTATTAGTTCCGGTTTTATTGATTGACATATATATGTCAAAACATGTCATTGATTAACGTAATGTAAACAAATTACGTTTTTAACTAATTTATTTGAAAATTCGCTAATATTGTGGCAATATGCCAGTTATATAAACTAGTGATATGACGTACTAATACAGGACAACGAACATATGGCCGCGAAGCGGCCACAGAGAGCCTGATGGCACCTTGTTATTGTGGCTAAGCGCGTAAATAATATTGCACAATTCAAAGGAAAAAATTGCTCACGATGTGAGATTTAATATTTTTTTTGTTTGGGTGTACTTAATAGTACTTGTAATACAAGCGTACTTAAATTTTTTAGCTATTTTTATTTTTTAATGTAAAATTATTATTTGTTTATGACTAATCGATAAAAATTCTTGCTGAATTATGTATTTTGTGGATTTATCGTAACAAGCTGTTTGTAATCTAAGTTTAATTATTTCATATTTAATGAAATAATTATTTATGACTAATCGCAAAAATTCTTGATACTGGTATAAAGTGTGTTTTTTAAAAAAATCCTATTTACGAATAGTTTTGTAATAATATGTATTTTATTTTGAAGCTTAATCATATCGTGTATTTGTGACTGGTTTCTCAGTATTACTATGAGTAAGGCAACATTTTTGACTTCCCCATATCTTATAAATAAGAAAAAGCAATTTAAATTTCGAGCTTTAGAGTTCAAGATCAGGATGCACCCCCCGGTTGCCCCCTACTACACTCTAGGGGGGGAGAAACCCCGCCCACCGTTACTCAGTTGTATCGGGGCGTTGGTGCGGTGAACGTCGTCCCCCAAGCGCGCTGTGTTTCACAACAAGAGTTCAATATATTTACCAGTTCAATCTCTTATTAGTTTTAAGTTCAGTGATACCTTAGTGATATTTGTTTACCTCAAGAGTTTCTGTTACACTGCCCTCATCTTTCATTAGTTTTTACTTATTTCCCTCCTTTTTTGTTATTATTTCTAGTAAGTATTTTTTTTTATTTATACATAAATTATAGATGGCTTCAACCTTTTATAAATAAAGGAAAAACATGTTTTGGACTTTAGAGCCACAAACTAAGGCCTTATTTAAATTATAAGGAAATGCATGTTTTGTGCCTTTGCGCCACAAACTAAGGCCTTATTTAAATTATAAGGAAATGCATGTTTTGTGCCTTTGCGCCACAAACTAAGGCCTTATTTAAATTATTAGGAAATGCATGTTTTGTGCCTTTGCGCCACAACTAAGGCTTATTTAAATTATTAGGAAATGCATGTTTTGTGCCTTTGCGCCACACCGAGGCCTTATTTACATTGTAAGGAAATATATCTGGGAGATGAATGGTTTTTTTTTTATCAAATTCCTTTGTTTACACACAATATACTACAATATTATATTAATTATATTTTAATTAATTATAAATAAATGATCATTAACGTAATATTTCACTGTGAGGGTGTAGGTTGCCACTACCACTTGAGGTTGTTCCCGCTGGAGTAATCCTTTACTAGGTTCTTATTATCATGAGGCATTCATTAATAATAATTGTTTCAATTTGCACGTTATAGGGCCTCATTAGGGTATTTACCCTACGGTTATGACTTTAGGTGGTTCTCATCAATTATGCACAAATTATATTGAAGATTGGCAAAATTTTTAATTATCAAAACTATTTATAAAAACTGAGGGCTTAGACCTCGATATGAACCGCATACCTCCGGTGCCGAAAAACGTGTGCTTATGAACACGGCGGCCACAAAAGCAGACTGCGAATTTTTATCTTGGTGACATCAGCGCACTTAATACTTTTCAGTTCTTAATCATAATATACGAATGTAGCCTCTACATTTAGACATTGCATTCCTTTTAGGGAATGTAGCCTCTACATTTAGACATTGCATTCCTTTTAGGGAATGTAGCCTCTACAATTAGACATTGCATTCCTTTTAGGGAATGTAGCCTCTACATTTAGACATAACATTCCTTGGTGTGATGTCGTTCCGTCGACAAATCATTCCGTCGACAAATCACTCCGTCGACAAATAACTTGTCGATGCAATGATTTTGTCGACGGAGTGATTTGTCGACGGAATGATTTGTCGACGCAACAACTCGTTTCGTTCCGTCGACAAATCATTGCATCGACAAATCATTCCGTCGACAAATCACTCCGTCGACAAATAACTTTTCGATGCAATGATTTGTCGGACGGATATTTGTCGACGGCAACAACCCGGTTCGTTCCGTCGACAAATCATTGCATCGACAAAATCATTCCGTCGACAAATCACTCCGTCGACAAATAACTTGTCGACGGAGTGATTTGTCGACGGAATGATTTGTCGACGCAACAACCCGGTTCGTTCCGTCGACAAATCTGTAGACCTTCAGTGTTTAGATGTATTGTTAATTGCATACCTTTGAAATGTAAGGCAAGGAGAAGAAGTGGAACAAAGCAGAGTAGAGATTTATTTGCTCCCTTATTACTAAAAAAGAAAAATCATTTTTATTTTTTAGTAATAAGCAAATACAAATAGTAATGCTACTTTCAAGTCCAACATCCAACACGACCGCAATGTTAAACGTAAAAGCGCAGTTACGATTAACAGATATATTTAATTATTACAAAACTATAAAACGTAATTTTAAGAAGTTAATTTCTTGTTTATATATTATCAAATAAAGTATGTGAATTCAAAATTATTAAATAGATTTTGGTAGACAATCTACTTAAAAAAAATTAGGTTTTTTATCACCATTCCTAATTAAGTATATTATTTGTATATCTATAATATATATATATATATATATATATATATATATATATATATATATATATATATATATATATATATATATATATATATATATTATATATAATGTTATGTAATATATATAATCATAGAAAATTTATATCCTTCATATTCACAATAATATTATGTTGTCCTACCGCAGTTCTTAAAAATAATTTAAAACGCCTGACATAATGCAAGTAGACAATTGAACAATACAGGCTGGAATTGCAAAAATAGTATCTCAAAAATATTGTCGAGGAACGATTTGTCGACGCAGTGATCTGTCGATGGAATGATTTGTCGACGCAACAACCCGATTCGTTCCGTCGACAAATCATCCCGTCGACAATCATTGCGTCGACAAATCATTGCATCGACAGATTATTTGTCGACGGAACGATTTGTCGACGCAATGATTTGTCGACGGAACGAACCGGGTTGTTGCGTCGACAAATCATTCCATCGACAGATCACAGCGTCGACAAATCGTTCCGTCGACAAATAACTTGTCGACGGAATGATTTGTCGATGGAATGATTTGTCGATGCAACAACCGATTCGTTCGTCGACATCATCCGTCGACAAACTCAAATTATTTGTCGATGGAACGATTTGTCGACGCAATGATTTGTCGATGGAATGATTTGTCGACGAAGTGATTTGTCGACGGAACGATACGGAGCCCATTCCTTTTAGGGAATGTAGCCTCTACATTTAGACATAACTTTCCCTTTAAGGAATAATCAAAGAAAAAATTAGCTTAAAAATGAGATTGGGGTCATGGATGGAGGGAGGGGGGGGGTCTGCCGAGGCCGTGCATCGGTCCGAAAACCTCTTATTTTCATTCATGTTAGAAATTGTCTTTTAATAAAATATAGAATAAATGTATTGAAATATTTAACTTTAAAGTAAATGATCATAATTTGTTGTTAAGTCTAAGATTATTTAAGAATAAAATTAGTCGGATAAGTGTAGGAACGAGTTAACCTTACGACTTTGGATAGTTCTTGAATTTTCTAATCATATTTTATTTTAGGTAAATTATGTTCTAAACATAATTTTCTGAATGTTTTAGGTAAATGTGTTGAGGGGGGAAATTCTAACGTCACCATACTTAGCCCTTCAAATGAAACGCTCCTTTATTTGAATATGTTAATTTTCAAAACTAAAATGTTCCGACGAATAAAAAAAAAAAAAATTGTTTAAAGGGACTATAAAAATATGTAGTTATTTATGCACCGAGGGAGTAAAGAGAACTATTATTTCCCTGAGCAGTTGGTTGGTTCTTAAGGCGAATAACGAAGGAACCAAAGAATTTAACTCTCGAAGCAAAGCCGAGGTATTTATATGTTTAGCACCCTAAGCAAAGCCGACGAAGTTGAGACTATTAGGTCTCGAGGCAAATTTGAAGGGGTAAATACTCCCTAGGTGCACTCAAAGTTTTATCTCCAGATGTCGACATAAAATCGTTTATTTATACCGAAATACATGTTTATAATTATTAAATTACGAAATATATATATTGACCATTTGTGTCGCGCATTAGCTCCAGGCTAGTGCGTGACATCATTTATTTTATTTCGTTTCTTTGGGTCGTAAAAAACACCTCATAAATTTAAGGGATTCCGCCCAAGAAAAAAAAAATTGCTCTATACAACTACTATTGGTCTGAGATGGAGTTTTAGCGATTAAAAAATAATTTCTTTGGTCGGGTAATTTCTTATTAATTTTGGAGGTGCCGCCGCTTACAAAAAAATTCTATTTTTTATTGCTCCAAGCAATTTTTTGGCCTAAAACAGATTTTAAGCCAGTAGAAATATTTTTGGTCGGGCCCCCTTAATAAATTTCAGAGGTGCTGCCCCAGGAAAAGTGTTAAAAAATTGATTGGTCCCCCTTATAAAAATTAGAATATACCGCTTTAAAAGAAATATCCATAAATGTCCTATTAACATTTAGGGACTAAATGCCCCTAATTAATAACCCAAAATTATAGGGGAAAACCGGGATGTCACTTGAATTATCTGTTCCAGGTGTTTTAAAGACCTCATTAGTAGTTTTTACTAAGTTGTCTGTCTGTACGTGTGTTTGTCTTATTATCGTAGCTCCCTGTGTCTGCTAGAGAGTTGAAACTTGCTACAAAAGTCAATCAATTGGTGTAGTGCTATCCAGAAAATATTTTTTTATGACGTCATTAACTCAGCAAAAAATGCGAAAAATCATAGACCGCAAGACAAATTTTGAGATTTGGCATGCATTTAGCCATGTATAAAACTAATATTAGTGCCAAGTTTCATCTCATTATCAGCATTAGTTAAATTTTTATTAATGAGTTGGGTAAGTTTTTTAAAAAAATTCAAAAATCGGAAATTAATCACATTGATTTGAAATTTAGTAGACGTGTATGACTTAACGTAATAAATATGTACACCATGTTTCGTTTGAATACAAGTATATCCATGATTTTTGTTGGATCATAAAGGTTAAGCAGCTTTGAGCGTGGTCAGTGAATAGGAGGAGTGACCGCTGAGAATGATATGGATGTATTTACGTTTTTTACCAAGTTGTCTTGTACTGTTCAGTGTTTATGTAGGTTCAACCTGTTACTAACCTTTAGTTTAAGGTCACAACCTTGATTTTTGTTGGATCATAAAGGTTAAGCAGCTTTGAGCGTGGTCAGTGAATAGGAGGAGTGACCGCTGAGAATGATATGGATGTATTTACGTTTTTTACCAAGTTGTCTTGTACTGTTCAGTGTTTATGTAGGTTCAACCTGTTACTAACCTTTAGTTTAAGGTCACAACCTTGATTTTTGTTGGATCATAAAGGTTAAGCAGCTTTGAGCGTGGTCAGTGCCTGGACGAGTGACCGCTGGGAATGAAATGGATGTATTTACGTTTTGCGAGTCCAAAACGAGTTGCAGAATAAATTTGGCGGATTGTATATTCTAAGGACGCGCGAAGCGAGTCCAATGTAAGGAGGATGAGCGTAGCGAATCCGATGTAATAAGGAGAAGTTCTGAAGAACCGTGTACCCGTTTTTTATATTGTTATTAATCGTTAATAATAAGTCTGTAAAATCTTTGAAACTTCAAAACCCGGAAAACCCTACAATTGCGTCATGTATACGTTTTTTTAAATAATCGCTCAACTCAAAAATTAATCCTATCGAGTTGAAATTTGGCACCAGTTGTATCCCTTACTCGTATGTAATAATACTCTAGTTCTAGTATATAAAGTCTCATTTTATTACGTATGGGACATTTTCGGATTACTAAGGATAATCGGTACTGAAAGGTCAGTACGTGAATGGGTAAACGCAGTGAATAAAACGAATGTCTGATGACGAGCGAAACGAATCGGTGGGGAATCAGATAAGATGAGGAATTGTTGCAAGGTACCTCTTATCCGATTTTTCAATTTTGTTGAGTTGGTATGCTTGATAAGGTGCTTTATCTTGCTTCCTGATTACACGTAATTAATAAATTTGTATTTATAATATAGATAAACATTATAGATTCCTAATATACAAAGAAGAATCCTTAAGCCTATTCTTTACCTTTTTGACAAATTATTCTAAATTTTTTCTATTTTGATAATTTTGTTGTGCCAAGTTGTCTTAGACTGTTCAGTGTTTATGTAGGTACAACCTGTTACTAACCTACATACTTGTAGGAAGGGAGGTTATCTATTTAGGTCGAGAGCGGTCTAATTGTTTCGTCTTGCTGCCTCGTTGATATCATTCTAATGAACGAACTCTGTCTCTTTTTAAGAAACAAGATTTGGCAAGATCCAATGATCTTTTTAAAATGGCGTGTATATTCTGACAAGGAAATCTACGATTTAAGAAAAAAAACTTCAATTAGATTTAATCGTTTTAAGTCCGATAGGAATTGAACCATGTCTATGGCTAGGTCCGATTCAGAGAAATTTATCTCGTAATCAAGGGAGGCTTCGGTACATATTTATCAGGTTGGTATTTGTTAGTCGATGGCTGGGGGTGCACCGCAGTGCTAAATTTGTCGTAGTTTTAGTATGGAGTAATAGTGTATTTTTGGGGCATGTTGTCCCCTCTAATGTTTTTCTTTGAGTTTTAGGTTTGTTAGGCATGCGTAGGGGGTGGGGGGGGGGCGGGTTGTTATTGATTTTAGTGTAGAGCACGGGGTTGCTCCAGACGGGGAGTTGCTCTCCGTGTCTGCTTCTCTCTCTTACCTTTATCTATGTCATTGTTTGTCATTAGGTATGTTTAATCTATGGCCTAGTGGTATAAGGCGCTACCCTTTTTATCCTCTCATCTTATCAACAATGTTTTTCCCAGGGTTTGGACTGAATCTATTTTATTTTCTTCGGCGCCATATGTTATGCTAATTTTGTTTACCACTTTTATTCACTCTTGTGATGGTGTTCTAAATCTGCCAAAGAATAAGAAGCTAAACCACAAGAGAAGTGATCAATTTACTAGAGTTAGAACAACTGAATTCTTTCTCATTCGCCAATCCAATCCCTTATCCAGATTAACCCAGCTGTCTAAATGACTACACTATAAATTCTCTCAGTGAAATAGCTATAACTCTTCAGATTACCTGACTGGGCTTCGGTTCCCGGTTTCAGTTTTACGTACTGAATTTGGCGTTTTCATAGTGATGTTCGACTGAAAAGAAGATCCTATATAATTCCTCAAACAAGTGGTTTACTAGTTTAAACATGTGGTTTCCCTCTTCCTTTCCATTCTAATGACTGTATTAATAGAAACGGGTTGCTAAGATAAAAGTCAGATATAAATTAATTTTTTACTTTTAAGTGTTCACAGCGTGCTCTGAAGGTCGTACTACCTGTACTATTTTTTAAATGCCCAAGTTGTTCCGTTACGGAAGAGACTAGTCTTTGTCTATCGGATACTCAACGAATTCCAAAAACTTCTGATTTTAATATCATGCTTTGTACTTACTTGTAGCTCTTAAGCATCTTATCTAATTGCAACATTCTAAAATTATAGAAGAAATAAAGAGGCACTTCTTTCCTTCACTGAAATAAGTGAAGGAAATATAGTGATATATATTGACCGTTTGTGCCGCTCAAGGCTTGTATACTGAGTCTACTCATTATATCTAATTAAATAAAGTAAAAAGTATACTTTTATCATTTTAAGTCCAAGGAAACAAAAAGAGCATAAAAATATATTGCCTATTCTTAGGTACCTAAGAATTTTTCAACTTCTTTTTAAATGTCTGAATAATGGAAAATTATAAATATTTTCCTTAATTAATACAAACTGTTTAAATTTGTACAAGTCTCTTATATAAGGCGCATTAAAATCCTTAAAAACTTGGTCTGCAGCATATCTTATGTTTTATTTTAAGCAGATTTTAATAAATCTTTTCTGTGTTATTTCCAATTATTCGTACTGGATGGCACTATGAGTGAGACCCTTTACCACCGCCCCCCCCCCCTCCTAAGTGCCTGTAGTGTAATATGGTATCAGCCCTGTTAATATGAACTTATATCTGGATTGAAAGAAATAATGGAATTCTTCACATGTAGTAATTGTCTTACTAGAATAAAGCAACCAAAAATGACTATTCATCATTTACGCTGATGATGTTCTCCTTTTTAGTACTAATAACTAAGTGTGGAACATTGTCATTCTCTTGTTCTGATAGCTTGGACTACATTTACTCATACCCTCTTCCTATATCTCGATGATATAGATTAATATATTAGTGTTTTTATAAATTATTAACTACTTTTTAGTATGTATATTTTTTTTAACAATTATATGGTTGTCTTTGTTACAGGTAAGTGTCTTGTTTCAGCCGTAAGTTCTCTATTATTAATTTTTATCAAAAATTGTTGCTTATTTAGTTGTATATGTAACGGAATAAGATTGGTTTAATATCCTATTTCGTGTAAAAGTATATTTTGGTATTGAAAATAATATTCTTAACTGATAAGGTGTTCGTGTTGTTTGTTATCAATTGGGCTGTGTATGTAGGTCACTTGACTCCTTTACCGTCACCTTCATTGTTTCCGTATTATTTTTCATATTTCGGTATTTCCGACGAGAGTTTATTTTGCTCAACAAAATTCTGGCAAAAACTAGTTCGCGTAGACATTCTTACTTAGCTAAATTGAAGATACCGAAAATTCAACTACGAAAAATATAATCCGCATTCTAGAAATAGAGGAATTATTGAGGTTTTATTGTAAACATCGTGTACATTCCTTCCGATCAGCCTTTTAAATATTTTTACGTTCACACATTCTAAACCTGCGGATCGTATGAAATACGATATCTAAACACGGTTACATACGCTGTAAGAACCATGGGGAGGAAATCCAGTCTGATACGCTAGAACTAGGGATATGGAATCTAGATCCATCAGGGGAATTGATCTAGATTCCATCGTTTCCACGATGGAATCTAGAATTCCACTAGATTCCGTATATTCCTCTGAAGGTACATACGGCGTATCGGAAAAGTGGACAGGAGTACATGCCACTTGTTCTACGGTATCCGACTAGATTCCCTCATCATGGTTCTCACACCGTATTTAAAGCGTTCTGAAACGATCCGCGGATTTTGTATGCTTTGTAAACGTAGTAATTGTAGACGGTTGGAATCGAAAGTTGTATCGTCAGCGTAGTGTACAGTCGTTTCGATCCGCTTTGAAAGGCTTCGAGAAATGTTATTGTAGAAGTTGTTTCGTAAGCACCGCATCGTCTTCGATGTTGTTTCGATTCCCTTTAAATGTCGTTGAATGTTAGAAAATAGAATGTCGTATCGTCTTCTGTTTATCTTCCGCTCCGTCTTATAAATATTGTGGAAAGTTATAATTTAGATAATAAGCTTTGTTTACCGGCCCTTGCAGTCGTGTTTCCAAAGGAATTGAGATTCGGCTCTGCGTATCCGATTGCAAATTATTCCAATTGTAGTTCTGGTTGCTGTAGTTATCTGTCAGTAATAGCTATAGTTCTGGTGTGTAATGATGCGAATTATTATTATTTGATTATATGAAATATCCAGTCTATTGAGTAGAAAGACGTTGATATCAGAATTATATTCTTATCTTGTTGAAGAAATAGAAATAAGTCTAAGAAAATTTCTCATATTATCTAATTATAATAAATATATGATTACGCACAATGAATTATACTAAGTAATATTGTCTATTTAATTTAATATAATTTTTATGAATAGAGTAGATGATAAAAGTTTGTATATCTAGTGAAAAAACAGAAAACATGGTCCTAAAATTCCCTCTACTACCAATAAAAAATGTTCTTGTAAGACTTCAAAGCAGAACATTTTCCTAGAAGAATATTTTTTGGAATCTATAAATGCAGAAAAAACTGGACTTAGTTTGAAATATTGGTTGTCATGGGTTTTCTAATTCCAATGCTTCATTTTCCAATATAGGAGATTAGGAATCCATAGATATTAACTGACTCGGGAAATAATCAGAATTGTGAATATAAACAAGTGTACATTTTTATCTCATCTCTTTCCTTCAGGCTCTAATCTAGGAGCTGATATTTGAAAACTTGTTATGAGTCGTGGGTCATATGGTTTGTTATGACTGTTTGCAAGGAGGCATCCAAGGACACAGCTGTGTTGTGTGTCTTGTATAACTAGTATATCAACTCCTGAGATATCACGCTCGTATTGTGTGATTGTGCAAGACAAACATGTTGCCTATTGGATCATTGTGTTGTTACTCGATAGCAATGTGTAATCTAGCACCCGTTTAAAATAATGTTTCGTCTTCCAAAAAGGTATCATGAACGATAACTCAGCGAAAGGCCGTATAATTCCATTGCCATAAGAAGACTATGGGTTTTTTAAAGGCCAATACGCAGAAACATGGTTTAGAATTAGTTCAATAGAAGTATATATAATTTTTGCCAAATATAAAACTAGCCATCACCACTAAAGTATTTTGCAAAACTTTAGAGGAGACTAATAAAATGATAGCTCAAATTCCTTGCAATAATTTCATCACTTCAACGAAACTTAAGGTAATCAACGGTTACCTTACTATTACGAAATTTAAACAGGACTGCCTTAAACATTTTAGATCCTTACAAACAACTATATTTACTTACAAATGAACTAAATTAATTAATAAATCGGACAAAAACTGTTGGTAAATAGGATATTATTGTTATTTATTTAGTTTGCTAACCTAGGTTATGTTATATAAACTTTGTTGCTTTTTTTGTTTGCCCACGCATCTTTTACTCTATTTTAGAGTTTACAAATAGCTATTTCTGTTTATTTTTATATCTGTTATTTTTTATATTCTATTTATTTTTTTTTAAATTTATTTTTTTCACTTTTCCTCTTTTATACCGTTGATATAGGAAAATTATTGTGTTTTCAAAAAAAAAAAATCCGAAACCGGGATGTCACCTGAATTATCGGGTTATGGTGTTTTTAAGGCCTTCTAAATGGTTTTCACGTTTGTGTTAGTGAGTGTGTCTGTTATCATCGTAGCTCCCAGATTATTACTGACAGTAAACAGCAGTAAGCGTGGTCAGTGTCCGGACAGGTTAAAAAACCTGTAAACCATCCGTTTCATTCCTGCTGAGAATGAAACGGATGTATTTTCTACCTGAGGACGAGCAAAGCGAGCCTAAAGGCGTATTGGAGTATAAATTTACCTACTGTATATTTTGAGGACCAGTAAAGCGAGTCCGTTGCTGTAAGGATGACCATAGCAAATCTGATAAGAAAAAGTTCCGAGTTACCCTGTACCTGATTTTTTCAAATTTAACTTTTACTAACTCGGCCATTTCCGTCCATAAGTTTATCTTATGTGGTGCACTGATGAATTAGGTATTATTCATATTTTATAAGAATTGTTATTATCTAATCTAGAGTGTACTCTAGTTTACCATCGATAACTCCGTTAAGAATAGAGCAGAGTAGAGTAGGAGTAGGATACTCAGCAGAGTAGAGTAGTATAAATACTCTAGTTTATGTGCCCAACAATGCCTAAGTCGTTTGCTGTTTCCACAAATATCTTGGTGGATTCTTCTTGTTAATTTTAATTTTATTGCTTTTCCCTGGCTTTGATGATGAAGTTCTGTAATATTGAATTTTTATTTGTTTTTGTAATTTTTTAAAGTTTGTTTTAATATTTTGTGTTACACTTTATGACAATGAACAACGAGTTCAGAACACACTACACAGAACACTGCTACTTTAACTTATACTTTGACTACACCTGGAATATGATGGGAAATGCTTAAACATAATTAGTATAGAAGCCTTGAGACGGGAACACGTGGGTTAATACAGCCTACTTGCAATGCGATATACCTGGCATAGTTAGAATGACTTAACCTGAATGACATCATCCCACTGTATTTATCTGTATAGCTATTGTCTACCTGAGTCAGTATCGTAAAGCTTTATAACATTGCATCTATCAGGTAGTCAATGATAACCCAAGATGATAGACAGTTATTAGGGGGTACCAGTCGTTGGCGCAGGATATGGAGCGCCATCGAATGGCGTGTCAACGATTTGCCTGCACTTTAATTTTCTCGTGTCATTTCTCTAAAAATTCATAGACGCTCCAAATCGTTCGATCTCCATTTCAAATGGAGCTCCAACAATATGGCGATCCAACGACTTGGAGCGTCTATGAAGTTTTAGAGATATCACGCGAGAAAATGTAAGTGCAGGCACTTCGTTGGAGCGCCAACGAATGGCACCCTTATTAGGTGATTCAATTCGATGTAAACAAACCAAACGCAGTCGTAGGTTATAATCAGAGTTTTAGTGAATTTTCGAAGAAAAGATGAGCTTATATATATATTATATATATATATTATATATATATATATATATATATATATATTATATATATGTACATATTTTTTTTAGGACCCTGGATGGAACTGAAATAACAACTCATTGACGAAAACTAATAATATTATAATTATATATATATATATTATATATATTATATATATATATTATATATATATATATATAACGCTTTCTCGGATCAAAATGAAACTACAAAATATCAACTTCTTAATGTCCCGAACCTTATTATTTATATAATTTGTTCATGTCTTTATCCACAATAACTACCCCACAAACATTTACAAAATCAAAAAACGTGTTTCGATTGGGCTGATATTTTTTGTCATCAATTGGCAGTAACTAGTAATATGACGAACTGATTTAGATCATCAACCATTTGGCCGCGACGGCTCCCAGCAAGCACCGAAGACGCGGAGCTGCTAGAGGCCGGAGGCCTCTTGTATTATGATTGCTGACGTCATTGCATATATATATTATATATATATTATATTATATATATATATATATATTTTTGACGAATTTTCTTTGCAAATCTTGCTTATTCTCTTAACAATCTATTTCTTGGTTTTGTTTCCAAGATATGCGCTATAACGTTGGCAGTAGCATTATTAATAGTTGCTCCATGGTCGTTATGAATGTAGATTGTTGTAAAAGTGAGATGAGACCTTGTTGACATAACTCATACACTGACTCTGACTATGTTGTTAACATGAATTCTTTCTCTTAACTATGTAGGTCACTAGTGT
Organism: Microvelia longipes; assembly: GCA_018340805.1. Classification (NCBI taxonomy): domain Eukaryota; kingdom Metazoa; phylum Arthropoda; class Insecta; order Hemiptera; family Veliidae; genus Microvelia; species Microvelia longipes. The sequence goes on along the minus strand of JACMZG010001870.1, from coordinate 51,588,455 downwards.
CTTCTCTGTTGTATTCTCTCGTCTTGAAAACACCAAATACTGTCGGTTATTTCTGTCTAGGTTTGTTCGGTACATGAACTGTTGTACACTACTCTTCTTTGCGGTCAATCCATTTCAAGTGATCCAGATGTCTCCAAAAAAATAAAAATTGATAATTTTTTTCTGTGTTGGTCCTATCCATAGGTAGTCCAAAACGCCTACTATTATTTTTTTCTACAGCCTGCTTCATTTTCAAAAATCACTTTTTAGTTCTCGAGACACCCAAATTTTAAATTTTTTTTGCCAATTTTTGAGGCTTAATATTTCGGCTTTGGCTTAACCTAGCTTAATATAACAGGTCTCGTTTGAAAGCGTCCTCTTTAGGCTTTACACAAGAACCAATATTTTTTGTTCTACTGCTGCTAATCTACTGGTGAGTTTTCATAATAAATTTGATCACAACGACTGAAAATACTCTTTTTCATATTTTTTTTCAACAAGGAAGATAAAAAATTGAAATAATTTTTTGGTTACTATGGTGACCATAAGAAACAAGAAAAATATTTTAATGTTGCAAATTGTACCTTTTGGAGTCAACGAATTATTGAAAGTTAAGGTTTTCATGATTTTGGCGTTTATCGCATGGGACTGGAGCGATTTTTTTCAAATTGGGCTTAAACTTACCTCTGTACATTGCAGTTTTAAGGTATGTACTCTACAGCGTTTTTAAAATCTGCAGTTTTTCAGTTTAACGATTTCACAAAAATATACTTATTTCTATTGAAAGTAGGGTTTACCCTGGGGTTTTTTTGCTAATAACATAGTTAAAGATATATATAAATTTTTATGTAAATAAATTCGACATCACCACACAAAGTGACCAAAAAGTCGAAAAACGCTGCTCGATTACTATAAAACCTAAGATATGACCAGTAAACCACATATTTCAAGTGTGGAGTCGTTTTTGATGTTTTTTGGGTCTGCGAGTTAAAGGGGATTGGTCCGGAGTCGATACGACCACTCAAAGCCAAAGGACCTGCGTTCAAATTCTTTTTTAGTTATAAACTTACTTTATGTAAGAAACGATAAAAATAAACTTAGGTTAAAATATAACGTACCCTTTTCATGTTTATATTTTTAATTGTATTGCTTGTGTACCATAATGTTTTAATAACACAACTCACTACGGCTGTTTGAATTCTTGATATCAACACGTATTCGATACGTTTGGGCTCTGAATACGTTTTACCAACCATTTAAGTTATGATTGGACGAACTCCTTTTCAAAACGACATGTGAACCTATCAGGTGACTATTGTTGTACAAATTGATCTCAATGTAGGTCACAGCTGTGTTTGTACTTACACAATGTGTTTTGTGCCTGTATAGGTGTGTGTGTGTGTATGTATTGTCAACCTTGCCATGTATTGCTTTTCACGATTCAATCATATATTATAAGGAACGGGACAAAATGAGCCAGATAGAAATGTGTTACTGTTATCATCGGATTGTCTGCTTAACTTTATCTATCTGTCGCTTCGCTTTTTCATTTTTAAAATACTTGTTCCCCGATTGGTTGTTTATTTTGTGAGTTTCAGAGGAAATAACCAAGTGTCATTGTTGAACTAATGCTGATAATGAAATGAAATTTGGTCCCACAAAGCGGAAGAACCTCCTAGTAATCTTGTTATCGTCTTATTTTAAAACGATTGAGGCCGGTATCAGATCAATCGGACCATCCCAGCTGGCGCAAACGGTATATATATATATATATATATATATATATAATATATATATTATATATATATATAATCCTGTATACGTATAGGATGTATGTTAGGTTCGGTAGTGTTTAAGTGTGGGGTTGTTTTATGGAAGAATGATTACTCTTTCTTGATATGCACTTACTACCCTACTGTCCCAGCCAGAGAGGTAAAAAATGGCTTCCATGGAACCACCGCGAGCTAAGCAAAGCCGTGTACCTTTAAGTGGCTTCTTAATGTCGTCGGCATTATGAAACGATGGGGACTAATTTTAGCTCAATCGGACCGTTTCAGGAAAATGGATTGAAAAATAAAATTTCATCTGGATTTGAAAAAAAAAATCATTTGAAAATTTCACAATTGGAAAATAACTTATTTGTGACGTCATCAACTTTCGGGCAAAATAATGTTTCTTTTATTATACATTATTTTGACATAAATTCAGGCACCTGGAATTTTAAAGGTGATATTTATGTTTTCCATGCTGGTGAAACCGAATCAGAGTGAGAAAAAATATTTTAAATGTGAAAAAATCGGGGACTGGGTACCTAGGAATTTTCTCTCTATGAGGATTCGCTTCGCTCGTCCTCAGAATACACAATTTGTTAAATTTATTCTCCGACGCGTTTTCGACTCGCTTTGCTCGTCCTCCGATGGTTAATAGATCCTTTTGATTCTCAGCGGTCACCCATACAGCACTGAACACACTCAATGCTGCTTACCTTTTATGATCCAACAAAAATCATGGGTATAATGGCATTGAAGCGAAACTTGATGTACTTATTTATTACGTAAAGTTATACGCTTGTACCAAATTTCAACTCTATGGGATTATTTTCCGTTTTTTACAAGTTTTTAAAAAAACGTATTCGATATTGAACTAATACTGATAATAAGATGAAACTTGGCACATATGCAAGTCTTATATATGGCTACATGCGTGACAAAATTCAGTATTGATTTTCATTGGAAATAAAATCCACTTTTTTGAGCGCAATAAGACACGCGTTATTGTTCTCATCTAATAACTCTGTGTTCTTCGTTTCATAAAGTTTCTGAATTTAAAGAGTTTTTAATTATACTAAAGAGTTTTTAGTAAGTTGCTTGGAAACAAGGACGTAAAGTTTCGTGATAATGTGTGCTACATTATAGTGTTGATTTTCAATTTATTGACAATTTTTTGAGCTTGCTTCGCTCGCTCTAACGACATTCTATATGAGAAATGAAAATACTGGGTCTCGCTACTCTTACCCTGAAAAGGTTTATTGTGAGAAAAATATAAGTACCGGAGCTCTATCTACATTGGGCTAAAAGGGGCTGAATGTAAATGCTGGACATTTTTTGGAAGGAGGGACTAACTAATTAAGAACATATATAGAATATGTGTATATATATATTATATATATATATATATATATATATATATATATATAATATTATATATATATATATATATATATATATATATATATATATATATATATATATTATATATTAATATATATATTATATATATATATATATATATATAATATATATATATATATATATATATATATATATATATATATATATATATATATATATAATATATATATATATATATATATATATATATATATAACAACGTTGGCACGAGAGAAGTGAGTGTGTTTTTATAAGCCTTATCCTGATTCATTCGTAAGTTATGTTCTGAGGCTGATTCTGTTCTATTTTATAGATTTACATACATATATATATATATATATATTTGTTGTGTGTGTGTGTGTGTGTAAATTTAGTATAATGAATTGGTCAAGTTAAGAGGCATTGGAGGAGGTTAAGGTCAGTGACCTCAATCTACTTGCATTGCAACCTATACACCTGTCTCAATACACGAGTACTTAAAGTTTGTTTTGCCTTAGTTCATTTTACGTGCAATTCTTATATTGTCCACGTTTCAGCACCTATAGACTGTGGTTGAATTATATTTTTCTTTGACCGGTTCGCTATTATTGGTTTATTATATAGACATTATTAGTATGGTTAATGTAATGTGTGTTTGGAACTTAGGCGTTAATAAATTATACTTAATGTCGACGTAGTGTACCTGTGTATTTTCCTATCTGTCTTTTATTTTCGATCTTTGTTAGGGAGTCACCCGTGGTGTAGTGGCTAAAGTACGCGGCCAATACACCGAATGTATGGACTTTAAATTTCTGAGATTATTTAGTCATGGGTTTAATCCCAGCACGGGTCTCTGGGATTTTTATGAGAGGGATGAAAATTCTGCATACCACGTCCTTCAGAAGGGACGTAAAGCCGGTGGTCTCGAGCCTGTGCGTTGTCAGGTACTCGTTAAAGATCCCTTACCCTAATTGAAACTGGGTATAGACAAAATTTAGAACCCTCATAGTAGATTCATTATAACACTATAGTGTGTCTGCCTTGTAGTTTAAAGTGTGTGGAGGTTTGGTTTAACTGCGAGGGCACGTGATGTTCCTAGTTTTCACTATACCATAAGAGTCAGTGAAAATATGTATGATTGCTTGAAAAAAGCATGAGAGGAACCATAAAATGCTCGGCTCTTCTGTCTAGATTAGAAATATACCTACACTTGAAATTAAAAGGAGTAGAACACTATCTTAAGGAGCTGACAAAAAGGGCCCAACAACGTGGTCTACTTGCCTGGTGATTACTACCCCCCCCCCCCATATTACTACTAGATCTTCGATAAGTTCTTATAGATATAATTTTAAATCTCGAGAGAGACAATTCTAAGTGTTGGGTTAAATCAAACCACGTGATTTATCACTAGAGTAATAATCACTCTAGTGTTGCTATTTATTTATTTTCTTTAGGATCTCCTCTTCTGCTATTATTTTGTCTGCAGTCAAATATTATTTATATATCTTATAGAATTTTTATTTAAATGATAAACATATCTTCATCACACACACGCATATATATATACATATATATATATATATATATATAATATATATATATATATATATATATATATATATTATATTATATATATATGGTACCACAGCTTATCGCTGACTTTGCATGTTTTTGTTAAAATGAAACAAACTAAAAATCTAATATATATATAATATATATATATATATATTCATAAGTATATTGACACATACACAAACGTTTAGAATTAAAAGTGTAAATTTATAATTGAGATGCGTGTTGGTTGAAACAGATTCTCTTTTCAATTGACGTGTCTACGTTAGGGTTGTGATGACTATCAGTGGACATATATTATTATACAACTGGGTTTTTATGAATGTTTGTACCAGGAGGAACTAACTGAACCTTGCCAATGACCTCTCCATCTTGTACTCTGGTACAGTGACGTCATCTTTTACAACGACTTTATACCTCACCTTGTCGTCACTTCATCTACGTGACGTTACAGCATACCGTGCTCGTATTGTTTTCATGACGTCATATCATACTATGTGCAAACTACTTACTTTGCGTCATAACAATTGGTTTGTTATGACGCAACCATGTTCTTACTTTGCCTAATGTAATTACCATGCTCGTACTTTCCCTATACATGACGCCATGGTATTAGTACCTTTTAGCGAATTTCCTTTGGAAATTCGCCTAATGCGATAGGCGTGATGGCGGAATTCGAACCTCGGACCACGACACAAATCCGTTTTAGAGGTCCCTAATGACGAAAACATACGTTTTGCGAGACTTATTATATATATATATATATATATATATATATATATATATATATATATATATATATATATATATATATATATATATATGTATTTCTAGACACTTTCCTCTATCTTTTTGATAATTGTGTGGAGTGACTCAAATTGATCTAAGTTGTATTGATGGTCAGTCAGATGGTTTAATACGTGGGTGGCAAAACTACATGACGTCATAACATTCTATGTTTACAATCTACCCACGTGACTTCATCGTATGGTATACTTTCTTACAATACTATAATTTATTAATAAAGAGACTAATACTATTAGAGGGAGTACAGAACCCGATTAACACAGTGATAAGAGGTCTGGAAGTGAGACAGTTTCCATAGGTGCCCTAACTGTACTTACCCCTACTATAGCCTCCCTAGAGAGAGACTAGATTCAGTGATGCCACATTAAACCACTTTATTCAACACAGACAATTAAAGAGTACATGCAATAGAAAATAATTAAAACTTATTTTAAGTTCATTTTACTTGATTTAAAACAAAATAGTCGAAAAATAATGTAATATTTAACGTGAAATTGTAATTATTAGGAAAAATAAAAAAATGACGTTACCAATGTACTGTTACGGCACCTAGCTACCCAAGGAATGATGAGAACTGTTGTATCCTCCCTCTAATAGTATTAGTCTCTTTGTTTATTAAACTTAAAATTGTTGGTAACGTCAAGCAATGTCAGGTACTCTCGTACAAACGTTATTCCATGCTACGAGGTGTGTTCAAAATTATCGCGAATTTTGTGTTTTTTCAAAAATTATTTATTTATTCATGAATATCTATTTTGTCCCCTTCAAAGTAATCCCCATGAGATATTATACGTGCAAGCAAAGCAGCTGTCAACAATTAAGTGAACATTTGAAATGGCCGAGGTTGTCGGCATAAGTGAGAGACATGAGTACCAACATAACGCCACAAAAAAATTGAAATTCGAATATACAAGTACGTAACCCGCGAAAATTCAAAATTCGCGATACTTTTTGAACACACCTCGTATTTGACTCTTTAAGACAAAGATGTCGACTTGGTGTTGAGTTAGGACGAGTGACTGACCTCCACCTTCTTCCTATTAGTAATATATCTAACCAACTTTTTTATATGTTCATCGATAAACTCACCATTCGCCTCACCAAGTATTCGATAAGCATTCTATAGTAAACAACAATGCCTCCACGTTTGTCTTCTACTTCTTCTGTGGTATCAACTGACTGACCATTTATGGCTTAATAATACTGTATATCTCATATTGGTGTGTAACTCGTCGACTAAATAACTTGTTGAAAGACTGGCTAAGAGCCGAGCCGGGTTACCTTGGTGCGTCAGTCAGTCTTATCGTTTCCTTAACATCTGACATTCAACTCCATTGTATTCCTTATCTGTCGATACTGTTAAAGTATCGAATGACTCGGCGAAAAATCGTATTTGTTTTATCTGTGACTACGTATTGTACTCGAAAACCTACACGTGAGGAAATAAGTTACGTAACTTGGTTGTAAAGTTTTTTTATTGATAATGACTCAGCAAAATCTCTCTAAAATTTTGAATAATGATGCTATTTGGCGAGCTGATGAGAAGTATTACTCCCTTTCTCTAACCTTAGAGCTCATCAGACACCTCTCTAAAAAACCCCAGTACGTTTTTCTTTTGGAATGGCTTTTGGCCAAATTTGTTTAAACTTTGCAAGTTATTGTGTCATAGTTATACTGATCAAAAGTTCCAGTAAAATCTCCATTTTATTCTTAACGGTCACCTATCCAGATAACTGACTTGGCTCGATCTTACAAAACATTATATTAACTATCCGTATTGACATTAAACTTAGTCTACATATTTACTATACAAAGAGATACATTTGAGCCTAATTATAACTCAGTTGAATATTTTTATGGTTTGTGACATTCCTATAAAAACTTATAGAAAACTTTATAATAAGTTAAAAAAAAAACAATAAAATAAGCAAAAAGCAATTTTTCACAAACTTTTTATATTATGTTATTTGATAACATTAAATTACTGCAGATTTATTTATTAGAGTTGAAACTTGAGGCCTTTGTTGGTCTGATATATGATTAAAACCAAATTTCAAATTTATCTGATAATTTTTACGCCTTTTTAATTTCTGATATTTTTGTCAATTATATAATGATAGTTAATGAGGTTTTAATACATATATTTATTTTTTATGATAGCACAACTAATTCCTAAAGATTAATTTTTGTATCAAGTTTAAGCTCTAGTTTGGTCACTCTAGGGACTATGAATATATCACAACCTAAGAATAATACTATATATAGAAGGAGCACTATCTGTCTTTCAGTCGGACTCCAAGAATTGAAAGACTCGACATCTCACCGGAACAGCCGAAAGCCGGCTCTGCTCAGAGTTAATAAAAGCTTATTGGTGGAAAGACCAAGTTGGTTTTGTTAATACTCAAGAAGGCTTTACGCATCAAAACAGATGATATTGGCAAGTCTTTACGCATCAAAACGGATGATATTGACTGTAAAAACGGTCATTGGCTGTAAAAACGGTCATTGGCAGTAAAAACGGTCATTGGCTGTAAAAAGTCTCATTTTAGGATTTTCATTGCCAACCCATTTTTCTTCTACTTCCTTGCAGTATAAATAAGAAAAACTAGAGTTCATTGACCTCTAGACCGCTCCGCGACCTGATCTCTTTAGCCGCTACTCGACGCCGGCGCTAGGAACCGCTTTGCGGCCCCCTGTGGCGCCTTCGAGGTCACATGATTGTTTTCCTATGTCAGTTCGCCATATTACTGGTTTATATAAGTGGCATTCTGCCTCCATATAAGCAAATTTTCAAACGAATTAGTATAAAAAAAGTGATTTGTTTACATTATTTTATGTATGTCAATTAATAACGAAAGATAGACCTACTCAAAGATGAGACAAAGAAATGAGAGAAGCATGCGATGTAATTTGGCAGAGAGTAGCAGGAAAAAGGTATGAGTAAAAGAGAATGAGAGAGGTTTTGTAGGACGTTTATCTATAAAAAGCGATGGTAAGAAGAATTAAAAAGCAGAAAGATGACGTAACAAATAAGTTAGTCAGTATGAATGTATGTGTAATTTGTATGTATTTATACGTATGTATTTGTGTGTGGGTGTGTAAGTATGTGCACATATAAATAAATAAATAAACCATTTAGTTTCCATTAAATTTTCTACAAGATACATTTTTTTTTAATAGCAACTTATATGCAAAATCGGCAATTAGCCGAGGTGCTCTATGTGCACATATGTGTAAACAAATAATCCAAAAAGTTAGATTAAAATATTAGAACTATATTCAAAAATGAAATAAATAGAATTATTAATTAAATATGTCATAAATAAAAATATGAGGACCGATCCATCCCAGTTAAATATATATGTGTATATTTATATATATATATATATATATATATAATATATATATATATATATATATATATATATATATATATATATGTATGTATGTATGTATATATATATATGTATGTATATATATATATATATATATATAATATATTATATATATATATATTATATATATATTATATATATATATATAAAATAAATAACTTATAAGTAAATGCCACCAATGCAATTGGCAACTTTTACTGACAGACAAATTTTTCCCCGTTTTTAATAAATTTTCGAAATTTTAGCTGGGTCCGTTATTGCGAAACGTAATAAAAAAATTAGACATAATGCGGACAATATAGAGGATGCAACTCATATATATATATGTGTATATATATATATTATATATATATATATATATATATATTATATATATATATATATATATATATATATATATATATATATATATATATATATATATATATATATATATATATATATATATATATATATATTATTATATATTATTATATCATATGATTATTATAATAAGAGTTGCATCCTTGTATGCATCACAATGTATTGAGATAGGCTATGCCCCCTCTAGTGTATATATCTCTATGGGTGAGGTGTACCTATCTATAGACTTTAAAGTTACAGAGCATAATGAAGTTCCTGATTAAAAAATTGCAAATATTCTTAAATTATTATTTATAATGGGAAATATTTCTCTCTATATCTGATTCGTTGATCTCATCCAGACCACTTTGCTCACCACTTACTTGCCTGGATAATCATCCAGGCAAGTAAGTGGTGCCTGTCAGCAGTCAGTCCTCCGACTGCTTGGAATAATAGTTATTTATGCCATAAGGCTGAGAAGTGTGTCTTTATGTCACGGCAATTAGATTTACCGACGAGCGAAGCGAGTCGGGAAAAATTGCCAAGACATAAAGACATTCTCAGCTGGATGGCATACACTATTTTTTTTGAGGTAGCACTCATTAAATAAACTGCGCTATATACTTAATTGAAAAAAAAAAAACGTCCAATTAACTCCATATAATCGTCGTCATTGAATTCATCCATAGCTTCATACTTTTACTCAAAAATGTAAAAGCTTTACAAATAAACACACAAAAATTGTCAATTAGAACACCTTTTAAAAACGAAAAAAAAATTAGTCTACGAACAAAAACAGAAACAAAATGAACGTTTTTAAAGAAACCACATGAAAGTTTTACACAGATTGGTTTTTTGAACACGCTACATTACAGTAATGGCGGCAATATATGAATTACTTTTACGTCCTAGGAGTTTTTTTTACATTCATTATTGCCCTCGGAGGTGAAAAGTACTAAATAACCTCCTATAACAATAATGATTGGCTTCTCATCCTAAAAACGGTCCAATAAAGTGCTCAATTACGTACTACCTCAAAAAAACAAATTTATTTACAATCTGAGGCCCAGCCAAATGATTCCGAATACGATTGCATATATTTGGTGATTTTTTTCTGAATACAAGCATAGTGAATCCTATTAGATGAAATAAATTAATCTAACAAAACTCAGACTGCTGTCTTCATTATTACTTTTTCTAATTAAGATTTCTCACAGTCCATTAAACTTAATTCTTAATAAGGGAAAGTTGGGAGGTACCCCAGACCCGATTTTTTGGTCTTATACAAACTAAGTGCGATGAATTTCAGCTTTATTTGTTACTAATGTTCAACGTGTCTTTTTGTAGGAGGGTGATTGCTGCGGAAGGGATAGGAGTCTGTAGTTAGCTGAAATCCACAACGGAAGGTCTCAGGCAAGCAGGGGGGGCTTCTCCTGTCACCGGAGGAAGGTATGCGATTGTACGTTACCATTAACTATCCCTAAAACTATCTAGCTAGCAAATGACACACAGTCAATTTCATCTGAAGACAGTGTTACGTGGTTGTGCCAGAACACTGGTTTGATTAAACCAAATTGTCTACTCGAGGGTGGACACAACAGCTCTTATCATAGCAAAACCGTAAGGATGAAATAAAATACCATGATAAAATACATAAGGTTTTAAATAAAGTGTAAGTATCATGATACATACAAAAAAAAAACTGCCAACTAATTATAGCTATAGCTGAGTGTTATAATATAGAGCTAACAGAGTTGTGAAAGCTAGATGGGCTTGGTAGAGAAACAATCCAGTGATTACACTGAGACAATCACAGGTTTGTCTAAGTAAACAAATTTAATTAATTTAGACAATATAATTGTGCGAGAGATACCTAGGAAATTAAACAAGCAAAATGCAATGCTACATCTGGCAACTGTTCCATCATTCAACATTTGTCATCATTGATGGCTCAACATAATGTCATGTCCCACTCTGTTTCGTTACGTCTAACTCATCAGGGCGCCGACAGAGCCTGAACTTACTCTGACCTTCAATTAAATCTGAAGAATATAATGTGAAGTATTTACCAGAGAAAAGAGCATTATATATAAGTATTTACCAGAGCGGTGCTCTCTCTGCCATCATGCATGGAAACTATTCATGTTTTGCTAAACTCGGTATTATCAAATGATATATGTTTTGCTTGCCATGCATGATGGCGGTAAGAGAGCACCGCTTGTCTCTGGTAAATACTTTGCATTATATTCTTCCGAATTAATTGAAGGTCAGAGTGAGTTCAGGCTCTGTCGGCAATCTGATGAGTTAGACGTAACGAAACAGAGTGGACATGAGATTATGTTGAGCCATCAATGATGACGAATGTTGAATGATGGAACAGTTCCCAAATGTAGCATTGCATTTTGCTTGATACATTTCCTAGGTGTCTCTCGCACAATTATATTGTGTCAACTATTCATGTTTTGCTAAACTCGGTATTATCAAATGATATATGTTTTGCTTGCCATGCATGATGGCGGTAAGAGTGCACCACTCGTCTCTGGTAAATACTTCACATTATATTCTTCCGAATTAATTGAAGGTCAGAGTGAGTTCAGGCTCTGTCGGCAATCTTATGAGTTAGACGTAACGAAACAGAGTGGGACATGAGATTATGTTGAGCCATCAATGATGACGAATGTTGAATGATGGAACAGTTCCCAAATGTAGCATTGCATTTTGCTTGAATTTCCTAGGTGTCTCTCGCACAATTATATGTGTCAACTATTCATGTTTTGCTAAACTCGGTATTATCAATGATATATGTTTTGCTTGCCATGCATGATGGCGGTAAGGTGCACCACTCGTCTCTGGTAAATACTTCACATTATATTTCTTCCGAATTAATTGAAGGTCAGAGTGAGTTCAGGCTCTGTCGGCAATCTTATGAGTTAGACGTAACAAAACAGAGTGGGACATGAGATTATGTTGAGCCATCAATGATGACGAATGTTGAATGATGGAACAGTTCCCAGATGTAGCATTGCATTTTGCTTGTTACATTTCCTAGGTGTCTCTCCCACAATTATATTGTGTCAACTATTCATGTTTTGCAAAACTCGGTATTATCAAATGATATTTATTTAATTTCCTAAGAACAAATTTAATTAGTCTTACCTATCGGCTGGAGTCTGTGTCGAGGCTCTCTCGTTGTTGTTAACTAAGAGTTCTTGCCTAATGTTACATTCAACATGTGAATAGGCGCTGCCCCTTCTTTTGGTAGATTAAATAGATAGAAAGTATAGTTATGGATAAAACTTGAATAAATAAACATCAATCATTGAACTATCTTAAACTTTAAAAATTGATCAACAAATATCAGTCTTCAGAAATCAATACGTGAACAATGTCTAAGTTTTCATAGATATATTACGGTATTAATTCAGTGATTCTCATATCCTAGGAGCAGATGTTTTTTTATGGTGAGGAAACGGTTCTTCAGTACCCCATACTTAATTTTTACCTTTTCTCATTTATTACCAGTGGCCGTGTATAACTAGCAATTATTAAATTGTCGAGTAAAATTAATTTTAATTAATTATCTAGTAAAATGTTGTTGTGTTTCAGGGACGTAGATCGTTCTGTTTCATCAGCTAAACGCTGGGTGCCTCCGTCTACAGTCAGGCGAAATGCTCTTTCCCATGAATCTTACAAAAATGATATTATATTTCGCAAGGTAACCACCTCTTTATTTTATTTGTATTCATATGTGTTCTATTTATATTTTTATATGTTAAGGGTGGTATTTCGAATGGTTACTAGTAGTAGTAGTGGGGTTGGGAGTTCAAGCCTGGTAAGTAGACCACTGTATTAGGTCCTTTTTACCAAGCCCTTTGTCTCATGACCTTCCAACAACTACTCAACCTTACCTTCCCTGTTGAATTTCCTAGTTTGATTTATATACTTATGAATTACTTCTTGAATGTATTTAAATCTTACTAGAATATAGAATTGTATTACGGATTATGTCACAGTTTTATATTTGTGTGCAGGTGCGAGGAATTCTCAACAAACTCACTCCTGAGAAATTCAAGAAGCTAAGCGATGATATATTGAAACTAGACTTAGATTCAAAAGATATACTTAAAGGTGTCATTTTGCTGATATTTGAAAAAGCTCTCGATGAGCCGAAATACAGTTCCATGTATGCACAGCTGTGCCACAGACTGTGTGAGGAGGCTCCCAACTTTGAGTCACAGGACTCGAAGGAGCCGTGCACGTTTCGGCTTCTCCTCCTCGGCAGCTGTCGGCAGAAATTCGAGTCGAGGCCCAAAAATGAAAGGGACAAGAGGAAATCACTCGGCAATATCAAGGTTTTTACTTGTATATTAATATTACTATTATAGTTAATTTATTTACCACCCTCATATATATAGAGGTGCAATACTAGAGAGGAAATAATGTCGATACATTGAGACGCTATAAACATGTATTCAGAACCCTGTGTAACCTCCTCACAAAGTGTGTTAAGGTCATTTTATTAATGAATCTTCAGATTTTTGCACATTGATATGTTTTGTATAATAAACACTTTATGACGTAAGTATCTATATGTTTGTACTCTGATAATTTTACTGTGTGAATAATCAAAGGTTAGCACAAACCTAATATAAAATTATTGACCAAACACTGGACATTTACATTCATTCATTACATTACATTACATTCATTCATTCATTTACCATTTACATTCAAAATTTAGTCTATTTTGTGTTAATTTTCTACTTAATTTATTATAATATTTATAAAACGTTCTTCTTTTAAAATTTTGTTATATTAGCCCCCCTTTTTATTCAAACTAGATCTTTGTTTAGAAGTAGGTGTCACATACACAGGTATTGTTTGATTAATATAACTAATGTTTCTTTTTTATGTGTTATCTGATACAGTTTGGAATAAAACTACTTCTGAAGAAGGCCTAATTTATGGCCAAAGGCTCAAATTTGTGTTAAACATACAATTATCTAGTTTAATCAAAAGTTACTTAGATTTCTTTAACATTTCACAATTCAGCCAATACTTTGTTAAATGTATGGTTAATCTAGTTCACATGACCCTAGACGATTAAAGAAAAAATACTTTTCATTTTAAGCGTGATGAAGCATAATGCAAGCATTATTGTTAGGACCAAAAAACTCATTTTATGTATTTATTATTTAAAAATAAAAGCATTTAAACTAAGTGTTATTTGCTGTTCATAAAGAGTCAGCCTTTATGAACTGACTTACGTAGAAAGTTAAGATTTCTGCAGTTTTACTGTTGTCATTAGCTGAGTCATGGTTGTGTTTCAGTTCATCGGAGAGCTGTGTAAGCTAGGAGTAGTGAGTGAGAGTATTTTGCACAAGTGCATGGTTTTACTATTGAAGAAATGCGATGTCGACGAGCAAGCAGAGAACTTGGAGTGTCTCTGCCAGATACTCAAGACTTGCGGCAGACTTCTCGATCACGAGAGAGGACAGGTATTACTGCTTATTTTATTAGATCCCTGATGAGCTGTAATGCTCTAAACGGGCATTAGTATTGTTAATATTAATGTAGTGTCAATCACTTATAGAATTCATGGCATTTCTAAATTTTGTCATTAAAATGTTTCTAAATGTTCTTAATTAGTGGTTGATGAGAAGTGCATCATACCAAGTGGAAATACCTTTGCCACTTCTAATTAATTAATTAATGACCACTTCTAATTAATTGATTAAGGACCACTTCTAATTAATTGATTAAGGACCACTTCTAATTAATTGATTAAGGACCACTTCTAATTAAGGAAATACCTTTCAGGTCTAATTAATTGATTAAGGACCACTTCTAATTAATTGATTAAGGACCACTTCTAATTAAGGAAATACCTTTCAGGTCTAATTAATTGATTAAGGACCAAATTAATTGATTAAGACCACTTCTAATTAAGGAAATACTTTCAGGTCTAATTAATTGATCAAGGACCACTTCTAATTAATTGATTAAGGACCACTTCTAATTAAGGAAATACCTTTCAGGTCTAATTAATTGATTAAGGACCACTTCTAATTAATTGATTAAGGACCACTTCTAATTAAGGAAATACCTTTCAGGTCTAATTAATTGATTATGGACCACTTCTAATTAAGGAAATACCTTTCAGGTCTAATTAATTGATTAAGGACCATTTCTATAAATAAATCGTTTATTTATATATAAATACCTGTTTACAAAGGTTAAATTACAAATTATAAATAAATAAAATAATATATATTGACCATTTGTGTCGCATAAGCTCGAGGCTTGTGCGCGACACGAAATTAAGGCTTATTTCTTATTAAGGAAGTACCTTTCAGGTCTAATTAATTGATGTCAAACATTTCATAGTTATTTATGCAACAAGGGATGAAAGTAAGTTTTACAGCTCAAGTTGAAGTTTCGTCCTAAGGCAGTGCCGAAGGAGGAAACTTCATTAGCTCATGAGGCCGGTAGGCCGAGGGAGATAAACTAGTTAGCTCCTGAGGCTTGCCGAGGTAGTTAACTAACATTTTGGGTCCCGAGGCTTGACGAGGGAGATAATACGAGAGCTGAAAACTTTTATCCCTTGTTGCATATTAAATTTTATCTACGACTATAGAACTAATACTAACAACTATTAATATATTCTTCAGCTCCTTAATTGTTATTGTGTTAGTTTAGTTTATTCTTACCATGTCAATTACTCTGATGAAGAGAGAATAAAGCCGCTATCTTCACATTATTTTATTGTAAGCTGTCAATAGAATAATGGGTAATACTATATTTGTAATTTAAACATTAGTGTGTGTATATTGTATATTCTACCCGTAGTACCAACATAACACTGCAAAAAATCCTAAAAATTTCCTAAAATTCCTAATAATTTTTAAAAAATTCTGTCAAGTTGGCAACACTTTCACTTTTCCTCCCTAGGGAGTAAAAGTACATTTACAGTGTGAGATAACAAGACTGTAAGTAGAACTTACAATACAAGGAGTAGATAAAGATATTTAAGATAGCGGAGAGACTTTTCTGGCTCACTCTGTGTATTATAGAATAGTGATGTATGATTAAAAAATAAAAAAACTGTAAACAATTATAAGTAAATAAAAGGGTATTGTATTGTATTGTATGTATGATTGAATGAAAGGTGTTGTTATGTAAATTTGTGATAATGTGTTGCAGAAACTGATGAATCAATACTTTGAGCGGATGGAGTCTCTGATGGAGAACGAAGCTCTGCCCTCTCGTATAAGGTTCATGCTGCAAGACTCTATAGAGCTGCGGAGTAACTCATGGATACCTCGCAAGGCTGCCAAGATTGAGGGACCTCTCCCTATCAATCAGGTAATAGTTAGCTCCTTAGAATAATAATATATATAGAAGGAGCACAGGACCGTAAACACATTGTAATTCCACTGATAACACGAAAGCCGGTTGACTAGTGCAACTAAGTAATGCTGCCAACCTGACAACAAAACATTATTTTAAATATTTGTCATAAATATCTATTAATGAAGAAAGATCGTAAAGAACAAATATAATAACTTACAACACCTGCTGAGTCTTTAATAAAACTGGTCTTAGATGGCAAAAGGGTGGCGGAATACAAGAATCTACATTTAGTTGACAAGGACTACTTTTTATGTATAATTTTAATAAATACGTTAAACTACAATTTAAAATGCTTTAAATATTGTAATGCACCGATATTTATATTAGTATTTTATGAATAATCAATCATTAATTCATAATAGAACATAATAATTAAGCAACCGGAAGTATTGTCACCTTTTTATTATAAAATTGTATATTGTAAGGGTGGCAGCATTACTTAGTTGCACCAGTGAACCGCCTTTCGTGTTATCAGTAGTGCTCCTTCTATATAAAGTATTATTTTAAGGTTAGCTCACATTGAAATTTCCTTATCATCTTTAAAATATTGTTTAGATTGTCAAAACAACTTCTTGTGATTGATCTTATACTAATTCAATAATTGCCATAGAGTACTGCACAATAAATAACACCAGTAATTGCACCAGACCAGTTACTGGACGCTATATGTGTGACGTCATAAATCCACAATAATGACCCCGCAAACATTTCAAAAATCACAAATCATCAAGAAGTGTTAAGATCAGGCTGAAATTTTTTACTCGTGTACTACCATGTATGGTTAACATAAAAACAAAGTTTTATTTTATTACCAGCATTAGTTCCAGTGTTATTGATTGACATATATAAAATAATGTAAACAAATCATGTATATTGAATAAACATTTGCGTATTTATTTATCTATATATGTATATATTCTTGATCAGTAAGTCTCTCTCCCAAAAAATCTCTCTCTCCATGACCTCAATGTCATAAGTTTATTTTTCTTTGAAAATTCACACTAGAAGTACTAGAGATGTATATAAGGAAGTAAGTGCTGGCTTTGGCTAATAACTATGGCTGTGTCTATGGCATATAGTTTAAGCTTCCTACGATTCTAAGGAAACAGGAAATATGGCCTCAAATTCTTTTCCGCTTGCCTGGTGTTGAGCAAGTGGTTCCCCTGCTCCCACCATCCTACTACTAATAAGATTTGAGTTACAGTTGTTCTCTGTCGTGTTGTAGATAATGGTAGACGGTGAAGGAGCTCCACTGAGAGAGCGTCCTCCGCAGCAAGAATTATTTCCCAGACAGATAAAGACAAGGAATTCGGTCATAGATGCCATCCTGTCCAACGGAACTCACAATATTCATTCCACTCAGTCTGATAAATTTACCTCATTGTAAGTATCATCCTAAATTTACCTCATTGTAAATATCACCCTAAATTTACCTTATTGTTAATATCGTTTATATATCGTTGTATAATATATTGTTTATTTATTAATAAATTACTTGATTGTATCATCATACTGATGGTACTTTCTTGTGGAAGTCAACAAATGAATCCAAGATCCTGGCTTGCCTGGTAGATTTGAGCAAATATACTAATAACACAGTTAAACATAGTTGTATAGTATTAAGACTTAAATTACAGTCTATCGTTTAGTTTAAATCCCCAAGGTCATAAGTATTTTGGGGATTGACCAATCAGAGAAGTCGCTGCCAACCTCTCACTTAAAAAGAGAAAAAAATCCCTACCACAATAACCGCTGTAGGGAAAAACCTTCTTCACGGCAATAGTTCATTTTGTTTGTGGTTCTTCTTTTGATTACATCGTTTTGAAAACTACTTTCAAATTAATCTTAAAATAATATTTTAAAATAAAACTATACAAAAGAAATGTAAAAAAACATCGCCAAGAAAATAAGGGTAAAGTAACCTGATTTGTTTACATAGTTTCCCGCTCCCTTCTTGCAGGGATTTTTTTATTAAGAGTCAGTGGTGTCTAAACTGACCTGTCAAGATTTTTAAACTAAACGATAGACTGTAGCTGGTACTGCACTGCTAGAATACAATCATATAATTACATAATTAAATTTAGTCACATGTTATCTGTTCATCAATTGTATTAGTAGAATTTTGTTAATAATATCATGATAATGTTAGTAATGTTATGTTTGATTTGCAGATATGGATCCAATGGATACGGGGGAGGAGGAGGAGGGGGAGACAGAGGGAGGGGAAACAAGATGACCTCGCTGTTGTACCAGCAAAATTCAGCCCTCAACTCGAACCCCTACCACCACAACAATAGATACAACAACAATTCCAACAATAATAATACTAAGAATAATAGTGAGTGTCCCAGCCTTTACAATATATTTTTACTTAAAACCTCTTGCAAATTTGCTTTGAAACATTCTTATACTGATTCGAGCAACGTTATCTACAGTTAATTTTGTGGTGTTATTTCTCTAAATTTATGATTTGTCTTTTTTAGATAAACAAGTTTGTTTGATATGAAACATTTTTATTACTCTTTAAATTTTTGTTTTTATTTAATTCCTCTATAATTAGTTTATTATATTTAATCACTGGATACTTTCCTTGTTTCTTAGCAGCAAGCATATTTGGTATTAGTGCTATTTCTTATCAGCGACGGTGGCGCTGCTACGGACTTTGAATCGCGAATAGGGTCCATATGCTTTGTCCATTCTGCTGCAAGAGATTATGTTTATCTCACTAGTTCTTTTACTAATTTTCTATTTTAGATCTATTTTTTGGTCTTATTTTTTTTTACATCCACCAAAGTAATATATTAACCAAGTAGGGAAACTCCTATACTAACCTGTGTAAAAAAAATCAGACATGTGTGATCAGCTGATATCTGTCTCAAAAATAAAAAAAAGCTAAAATTGGAATAACTGCTCATGAGCCTTTTAGGATTTGCGTTTTTTTACTTGATTTTATTGGCAACCCCCTTGGCAACTTCTATTGGATGTGACAAAACGTATTTATAACACAAATTATTAACATTTTATACTAAATTTTACAAATAAATGTAACTCCCTGGTGGACAAAATGTGAACTACATGCCAGTTCTGACAGAAATCGTGTTTGTTTATCTACTTGGTTTATATATTACTTTAATATCCACTCTAGCGAAGATAATAGAACCTAATCAAAACACAAGGTTTGGATTAAATAATTGTTTTTATAACCTCAAATAATAATAGCCGCCGTTTCAAAAAGTGGTAAGTGAGATTCTTGCAGCTCTAGCTGAAGTAGCGGATGCAAGAGAAGCAGATTCATTTTGGAAAATGTTTACTGTGAAACAAATAAAGAATCTGAGAAGCTGCAGTGTACAATTTAGTTGGACATCTCCGTCCGCCCGCCCCCTCCCAAGTGTTTTTTTGCAGCTGGGTTGTGTCCTTACACCCTATTGAACATCATATTGTTGTTGGTATGAATCATGCCATTGTTACCACCTGTTGTACTTGTGATCACATTTTGATTATATCAATGTTATCATAATTTTATGATACATCGTAAAATTACGTTACGAGTCCAATTGTAGAGAAATTAATGTTATTAGTTATTGTTATGACCTCTTAAACATTACATTTTTTTTTTAATAGAGCGCATGCTCCATGATAATATTACATGTGCTCAGCTGCACAAGGGGATAAAGCTTACATGCAGCTCCAGTTTTTTTTCTTTATTTATTTTTTTTAAGTACAACAACAATATTTAGAATGTTCAATGTATTAAGCACAAACTTGGAACAATGTAATTTATTCTAAAATGATGTAAGCTTTTTCTTACATCTTACATTTTTCTCTCCAGTCGTTTACCAGAATCCATCTTACTACTATTTTAAAATTAATGAAATAACTAAAACTATGTATGTACAAAATTTAAACTAAAATAAAATATTTATTATAATAATAATTAATAAAGTTAAAGTAACATATAATGAATTATTTAGAAATGAATGATTTTACTTATGTTTACTTGTATATTGTTTTCATGTTGTTACCACCTGTTGATCACCACTCTCTTTGTACAGGTTAACCTGTTGAACATGTTTTTGTTTGTTATAACCTGTTGAGCATGTAACTGGTTTTAATGTTGTAGATATGAAAGACATGACTCCTCGCATCAGGAAGATAACACACGAGACGACAACTAACCTGGAAGAAGTGTCGCTGCGACCTCCTGCCAACTCGATGCTGGTCAAATCCTTTAACACCAAACCACCCAGCAGCCAGTCTATCAATAACCCCCTGTTCAAGAACAACTCAACCACTGTTCTCTCTGATCACAAACCCGTACCTATACAGTCCAGCAAGGAGGTGCCTATCGTTATTAAACCTGCCAACACTGATAAGGCCAAACCTAGCAAGAAGGAAAAGGTATGTTTCAACTTTCATTTATTTTTTTAAGTGGAACCAGCCCTGTCCAGCTTATACAAGAAAAAATGTCCAATGTAAAGTGATGTAGAAATTCATACAGTAGGGGTCGGGGCGGGGGGACACAGTGATCCAACTCCCTGGTTTGAGGTGGTCCTAAAAAACAGGGATTAGTTGCATCAACTACCGCACTGAGCGCTAGTTTACCTTGTACGCTTATCACTATTGTTATCAGTTTTAAATCAAGATTTCTATTTATGTTTATAAAAAATGTAAACAAGACAATTTTTATCTTATTCATTAACTTTTTTCTTTTTTAGTTATTTATAAGATATTTTTTTTAGAAAATAGGATAACGTGTGTTGCGAAAGTTTTGTTATAATTAGACAACGAAGACGTAAATTAAATTTATAATTTCCTGGTTTGATGTTTGTTTACAAACATTTTTGATGTTTTGTTTACAAAAATTTTGATGATTGTTTATTTTTGCAAATTATGGTTATCACGATATCAGATCTACTTAAAATTAACACAGTGTTTATATTTTTATAACATTTTATGAAAATTATACCTTTAAAATAATTAATACAATTTTTAACATTGTTAAAGACTCTTTTAAATAATTTTAATCTTGAAATTGAAGAAATAATTATTTTATAAAATTAAAAAGGTTATTATTCGATTAATAACGGTAGCTGATTCTTCGATTAATTATTTTATATATGGGGTACAAGGTGAACCGACCTGCCACTAGTGGAGAAAGGGTGAACTTAAGGCAGGTCTATCTAAACCAGCTTATTCCGGGGGTTAGACCACTGTGTCCCACGCCCCCTCCCCTACTGTATGAATTTCTACATCACTTTAGCCCAATATGTAGATGATTATTTTGTCATTGATATGTGAGTGCATCGGTTGACTCGATATTATATACGAAACTGATTTAATCAAATTATGATGTGACTAAGTTAAATAAGAAAGAATGAAAACAATATTGACATGTTCAATTTGTGTTTGTTTGTTTCCCGTGTTTGTTTATTTTATTTTCAAGTAATCATACATATTTTTACTGACTCATATAGTCTAGTGAAAACTAGGAACAACACGTGCCCTCATTGTTAAACCAAACCTCTATACACTTTAAACTACAAGGCAGACACACATATTATAATGTATCTACTATGATGTGCCTAAATTTTGCCTATACCCAGTTTCATTAAGGGGAAGGGGTCTCTTAAACGAGTACCTGACAACGTACAGGCTCGAGACCACTGGTTTTACGTCCCTTCTGAAGGACGTGGTACGCAGAATTTTTATCCCCCTCATAAAAATCCCTGAGACCCGTGCTGGGATTGAACCCATGACTAAATAAACTCAGAAGTTTAAAGTCCACTCATTCTATATATTGGCCGCATACCTTAACACTACCTACACCACGGGTGGAATGTTTGTTGTTTCAGGCCACCAGCAAGGAAGAGACAATGAAAAAAATAAGCAGTATAGGAGAAGAAATAATAAAGCAGGGCAATGTAGAGGAAGCAGTCAACAGTATAACTCAGCTCAAAATACAGGATAGACTTATGCCTGATTGCATTATATCACTTATTACTTGTACATATGATAAGACTGGTGAGTCAGCAAATATATTTTCAAAAACAAATATTATCAATCTCACTCTCTATGTAATCCTTAAATTAAATATATTGTTTCCATAAACATCTGTAGTAAACTCCTCGGGTTGGCAGTCCTGATTAATAATAATACATTAACATGTAACAAGTGTCTTCTCAGTTAAAACTCTTCATGGTATAGCTGTTTATTCATAGAGATATTACTACTAGAGGGGCCCTATTGGTTGAATTTTGAAACATCAAAAAAGTAACCTGAACACCCTTGTGTATTAATATGATGAAATAAACATTAAAAAATACAGTAACTTATATAATACAACTTTTTTAATAGGAAACAAAACCCAAGCAATGCGGGAAAAGACGACAACGATTGATTTGTTATAACCTTAACTTCCTCTTTGAGAAGGTTTCAATGAGGTTACAAAGAGCCCCTGAGAGCTCCAAAAAGATGTTTCGCAAATCATAAATACAATAGAATAAAGTCAAAAAGATAACACAATATAATTGTGCGAGTGACACCTAGTCAATGTAACAAGCAAAATACACTGCTACATCTTGGAACTGTTCTATCATTCTACATTCTTCATCATTGATGGCTTAACATAATGTCATGTTCCACTCAGTTTCGTTAAGTCTAACTTATTAGGGCACTGACAGAGCCTAAAATCACTCTGACCTTCAATTAAAATCCCAAAGAATTTAATGAGAGAAGAGCGGTGATCTCTTTCAGCCATCATGCCTGGCTAGCAAAACATGATACATTTGATACTACCGAGTTTTGCAAAACCTGAATAGTTGACACAATATAATTGTGTGATATGATGTAGAATGATGGAACAGTTGCCAGATGTAGCATTGCATTTTGCTAATTACATTTCCGAGGTGTCTCTCGCACAAATATATTGTGTTATCTTTTTTACTTTATTCTATTGTATTGATTGCATGGTAAGTTTGTTATTAATGATATAAATATATTTGATACTAATTTAGATGACATGTTTGTTTCAGATAATGATAGAAAAAATATGATTTTAGTTTTGAATCAACTAAAGAATGGAGGCTCTATAAACAGTTCACATTTTACTGATGCTTATAGAAGCCTTCTTAAAACTATTCCGGATAGTGTAGTCGCCACTCCTGCTAGTGCTGTCGCTGCGCCTGTTAGTACAGTCACCGCACCTGCTAGTGTAGTTGCTGCATCTGATGATGTAGTTGCTAAGTCTGATGGTGTAGAAGCCACACCTGATAGTGATAAGCAGAATGGTGATGCCACAGGTGATAAGCAGGAGGAGGAGACCAAGGCCTCTGTCATGGATATTGTCGCTGGTGAGTTTATTTTTCCTCATTTATACCCTAGGTAAAGTAATATATAAACCAAGTAGGGAAACAAACGCAATTTCTGTCAGACCTGGCATGTAGTTCACATATTGTCCACCAGGGAGTTGGCTCAAATTTCCCTATGGCCGCGGCCATTTTGTTTTACCCTAGTAAATGTAAACAATCTATTTACGGTACTCAAAATTGTTGTTTTTATTGCATTTATTTGAACAATTTAGTTTAAAATGTTAATAATTTGTGTAAGAAATACATTTTGCCACATCAAATAGTGGTTTAAGACCGAATCTTTAAATATTAGGTTTGTTTAAATTACTTAGAGCAAGCAGCTAATTAAACTTTTTTTTCGTGTCCACTACTTAACTTAGTACATTTTTGCAAGTGATATTTGTTTTTTCCCCTTCGAATATTAATTGTAATTAGTGATTTAACAAATTTAACCTATTTTTTCAATGTAATAAAAGCAATTGTAATTTTAAAGCAATACACTGTCTTCTGCATTTTCTTCAAAAACTTAATAAAAACATGTGGTTTACCTTTACTATAGTTTCTCTTTTTCTTTAACTAAATTATTATAACAATTATTTAAAAGAATTTAATACAAAGTCATTAAATTATCATGTACATATTGAAGTACAAAAACACGAAACAAAGTAAAATCTAATGTTATCAGGGTTGCCAATAAAATTAAGTAAAAGTGCCTAAATCTGAAAAGGTGCATGCGCAGTTATTCTAATTTTTAACTATTTTTTTTATTTTTGAGCCAGCTATCAAGCTGATCGGGCAGGTATGATTTTTTTTACATGTGTGAGTATAGGAATTTCCCAACTTGGTTTATATATTACTTTAACCCTAGGTATGCAGAAAAAGTATTGTGCAAAAAAATCTGACACAAGGATGTCACCTGAATAATATGTTTTATGGGGTTTGAGACCTCCTAAGCGGTTTTCACAAAGTTGTCTGTATGTGTGTGTCTGTTATCATCGTAGCTCCCAGTGTATTTATGCTAGAGAGTTGAAACTTTGTACAAAAATCAGTTTATAGGTGCAGTTGTGCTATACAGAAAATAATTTTTTTATGACGTCAATAACTCACAATATTGACTCAGCAAAACTTTCAAGAATTCATTAAACATGGAAACATGTTGTAATCAATTTGAGATTTGGCATGATGTAGCCATGTATAAGACGAACATATGTGCTATGTTTATTTTGTTATCAGCTAAATTTTTTTTTAAATTGTAAAAAAAATTAGAAAATAATTTAATTGAGTTGAAATTTGGTACCAGTGTATACCTAAGTTTCGTTTCAATGCGACATGTATATCCATGGTTTTTGTTAAATCATATAAGTTAAGGAGCATCATGCGTGGTCAGTGCCTGGATAGGATCTGCTGGGAATGAAAGGAATGTATTTACTACAGTCTATCGTTCAGTTAAAAAATCTTGACAGGTCAGTTTAGATACCACTGATTCTTAAGAAAAAAAATCCCTGCAAGAAGGGAGCGGGAAAAACTATGTAAACAAATCAGGTTATTTTACCCGTATTTTCTTGACAATGTTTTTTTACATTTTTGTGTAATTTTATTTTATAATAATCATTTTATGATTAATTTGAAAGTAGTTCTCAAAACATTGTACACAAGAAGAACCTCAAACAAAGTGAACGATTGCCGTGAAGAAGGTTTTTTCCCTACAGCGGTTATTGTGGTAGGGATTTTTTTTCTCTTTTTAAGTGAGAGGTTGGCAGCGGCTTCTCTGATTGGTCAATCCCCAAAATATTATGACCTTGGGGATTTTTAAACTAAACGATAGACTGTAATTGAGATCAAGCGAAGTAAGTCGGAAGAGGTGTTTCAGTATACATTTAACAACTTATATATTCTGAGGACGAGAAGCGAGTTTGAAGTAGGGAGGATGAGCGTTGTGAACTCTATCATGGTGTTGGGCGTTGATAACTACCAGATATATCATGGTTATGTATGATGTCTTAATAAATGTTGTGAGCTTAGGTGATAATGCACATTGTGCCAAACTTTTCAAAGAAAATAAGATTTTAACTCTTTATTCAGCATACATTTTTTCAGTTTTACAATACATTTTTTTTTTATTTAAATTCCGGAGGAAATAATTTCTAGGTACTTAGACCTCATATGTGGTCATTGTCCTGTTTACAATACATTAAAAACAAACACCGTGAATTAAAGAATAATAAAAATCATGGTTATTCAACTAGATTTTATACAAATGTAAATATGCCATTCTCCAGACTTAGTAAATCAAGTCAATCGATGGTGAATGGAATCAAATGTTTTAATAAGCTGCTACTAGTATTGTAGATCTTCTATGGATTCTTTAAAAAGTAATTAAAGAAATACTTGATTAATAAAGCATATTACTGTTCAATGATTTTCTAAATGACAGTATAGTGTATCCTGAAAAATTGTAACTGGTACTTTTTAACTAATAATATTTATATAATTTTATTTATTGTAATTTTTTGTATGTTTTAAGTTTTATTCATGAATTGACTATTGTGAGGCCTTAGAATGTGAGGCAACCACAAGCTTATAAAAAATAAATAAATAAGCTGGCTGACGTTTTGAAATACTTTGTGTCTTTTTTAGAATATGGAGCGCACGGTATCAAGCTGGAACTACTGAGTATTACACAGATTGGAGAGATGTGTGAGAACGGCTCTTACTTCCCTCTCATATTCTCCACTCTGACATCTCTCCACCATCTCATAGGCAAGCAACAACTGTTCAAACTCTTCTCTGAAAGCAAGGTAACACATCCTTTACTCCGTGTTTTCCCATTTATTTGATTAAGGATGAGGGTTTTTATTTGTTGATGTATATCGGGTGAGATATATCAGGTTGCCAGCATTAAATCCTTGTGAAAACATGGTCCTAGACCTTCAAGGGGTCAGCACTGGATAAGTGTAGCTGATCAAGACTTGAAAGAAATACTTCTAAGGAGAAATAAAACTAAACAAGTTTTTGTCTCTCCACTCATTATAATTACAATAACAAAGCCAACTTTCAACCGTTAAACGATCATCATCAGTGCCGATGATTATTAAAAAAGTAGATGAGTAGTTTACCAGTGAGTCTAATGGTACAAACTTGACTGAAAAGCTTGTAAGGTTCCCTGTTTTTAATAGATCCTTATGAGGTAAGTTGTTTGGAAGGAGTCTGGGAATTGACTCAATTTTACTTTTCCACATTTATACTGTAGGTATATAGGAAAAGTATTGTGTTTGCAACAAAATCCAAACTTTCCCAAGAATTTAGAAGTCTAAGATGGCCTCTGATGCCCCCGATAACACTAGATATATAGTTAAATAAGAAAAGCAAGAAATAAAGATTAAAACCAGAGAAAGTACAACCAAAAGGAATTAAAATTTAATGTGATAAAAGGAATAAAACGTTGAAAGAAAATAAGAAACAACGTGTATCTAAACATAGACCTAGTCGTGATGCGGCAAACCTGATAATATGAAAAAATTACAACAAGCGCCAAAATTCAAAATCCTAAAAACAAATTCAAATCTTATATACTTCATCAAAATCAACAAGACCTTAAAATACAGGATACTGTAAGATCAAGGAAATTCTAAAAATCTAATGTTTAGCTTCACCTAATTCCACGATTTTTCCAGATGCATTTATTATTTTTTAAGGGTTGTTAAACTTGTTCAGGTTTCATTGATGTCTTGTCTTCACGAGAACGAGCGTAGGAAGGAAAAGTTAGAGCAAGTACTGGGAAGCACGCTGTTGTACCTGTGTCCTGTGCTCGAGTTGGAAGGGCGACTGTGGCAGGCCCTTGAGAGAGACTCGTCCGCTTCTTGTCTTTACAAGCAGGCCAAGGAATCCCTATCGCCCAGTGACCTCCCCACTCAGCCCTTCATTACGGCTTTAGTGACTGTTGTCATTAAGTATATCTATCAGGTAGTTATCACATACACATACACATACAATCTTTCCATCGTCTCTACCACTCAGAGAAAATGTTATATTACTGTCATGAAATATGAGACTATTGGCTCTGAATTAAAGGCCTCTCTCAGTCCTCAGAGGTTTTGCCAAGGCCTCTCTCAGAAGGCCTCTCTCAGTCCTCAGAGGTTTTGCCAAGGTCTCTCTCAGTCCTCAGAGGTTTTGCCAAGGTCTCTCTCAGTCCTCAGAGGTTTTGCCAAGGCCTCTCTCAGGAGGTTTTGCCGGCCTTCTCAGTCCTCAGAGGTTTTGCCAAGGTCTCTCTCTCAGCCTCAGAGGTTTTGCCAAGGCCTCTCTCAGTCCTCAGAGGTTTTGCCAAGGTCTCTCTCAGTCCTCAGAGGTTTTGCCAAGGTCTCTCTCAGTCATTATTAATAAAAACTAATTAGAACCCCACTGTAGGAAAAGAACTGAATTTAGTATCATTTTCCTGACTAATTCTATTAGAATCCTCCCTATATAAGCCTCCCTTATGGGAGGCTGTTATCAGATGTTCATCAAGTATAAGATAATGGCAATTGCAACTTTTTTTCATTTTTCAAATTTTGGTTATCATTACAAAATAATTATCCTACGACAAGCAAAGGCATGCTCTGGCTATACCAAAACAGACAAAGAAATTAGAGGGAGGAGCCAGCGTATTAGCAATGAAACTGTTCAACCACCTACTAGAAAACATTAAAATTTTATATTCAGGTACTTTTAGCAAAGTAGTGAAGAACTTGCTTTTGAATCAAGTGTTATATAATGTTTAAAAGAGCTTCAATTTTAAATTTTTAAAACAAGTTTGTTTGACAAGACTATTGTAACCTGCAGTTACTTGATGGTTGTTTTATCTTTGCTTTATAAAGAAGCCACAAAATTGTCCGATCTTAAATGGCTTCTCGTCCCACCGGGGTTGTGAGATGGGCTGACCTGATGTGTAATGTGTTGTGTAGGAATCTACTAAGGAAGGAGACAAAGCAGGACAGGATAAGGAAGAGAAAGCCCTGCTGGAAAAATTCAAGGGAGTTTTACAGGCTTTCCTCCACGAGAACGTAAACCTGCAAGTCACTGCTGTCTACGCACTACAGATGTTTGCTTACTACCTCGACTTTCCTAAAGGTACTCTCATGTGTTCTTATTCTTATGCGTTGTTACTCTCATGTGTTCTTACTCTCATGTATTGTTAGTATTGTATAGCGCATTATATTTATCATAGTCTATTTGCCATTATAAACAATTTATTGCATCATAAGCAAACAGTAAAAGATTTTTACACTTAATATGCAAATCAGCACTGGGCTGTTTTGGATGGAAGCATGGAAAGCTTGGAGAAACATCAAATTTCAGTCAGGTCTTAAAAGTAAAAATTGTTAAAAACTATTTTTTAACTATATTTCTTTTACTTAAGCAGCAAGTTTTTAAGGGTGCCTTTCGTTGGCACTCCAAATCGTTAGAGCTCCAACGATATGGAGCGCCAACAACTTGGAGCGCCAACGACTTGGAGCGTCTATGAATTTTTAGAGAAATCACGCGAGAAAACGTAAGTGCAGGCAATTCGTTGGCGCTCCAAGTTGTTGGCACTCCATATGAAATGGCATCCATTTGAAATCGAGCTCGAACAATTTGGAGTGTCTATGAATTTTTAGAGAAATCACACGAGAAAATTAAAGTGCAGGCTATTCGTTGGCGCTCCATATCGTTGGAGCTCCACTTTAAATGGAGCTCCAACGATATGGAGCGCCAACAACTTGGAGCGCCAACGAATTGGAGCGCAAATGATGGCGCGCGAACGAATGGAGCTCCAACAACTTGGAGCGCCAACGACTGGTACCCGTTTTTAATAAACTATTGTTGGCTACCCTGTTTAGCTTTTCTTTTCCAGAGAGTCATTCTATATTTTTTTTCTTTCTCTTTTTTATTAAAGTGATTCTACATCTATATATACTAAATCTATAAACACCCATCGGAGTGCAATCACTGGATTGTTTCTCTTACCACCCTCTTAAGTCAACGAAACTATTTTAACCCTAATACTTGTAACAATAATTGTTGTTGTATTATATTCATTATGAAGTGTCAAAAAAAAAAAAATATATATATATATATATTATATATATATATATATATATATATAATATATATATATATATATATATATATATATATATATATATAACTATATAATTGTATGAGGAAGTGGTCAGTTTGGTCAATAATTTTATTAATTATATAATATATATATATTATATATATATATATATATATATATATATATATATATATATATATATATATAAATTAGAAAGGGTATGTTATAAAAGTTATAAGTTTATAATGTTATCCAAAAAGAATGTAAAAGTCTAAGCACTGCTTCATTTCAATGTATATTCATGTTACATTGTTTGAGAGTCAAAAATTTTATGTGCATTTTTGTTGAGCCTTGTAAATAAATAAAGATAAATAAATAATAGTTATTTATGCAACAAGGGATGAAAGTAAGTTTTACAGCTCAAGTTAAAGTTTCGTCCTAAGGCAGCGCCGAAGGAGGAAACTTCATTAGCTCACGAGGCCGGTAGGCCGAGGGAGATAAACTAGTTAGTTAACTAGTTCATTCCATAATATACAAAATGTACATAGAATCGTCTTAATATTTAATAACTGCTTAATAACTAATAAATCTAGTAAATAACACTAAATGGCATAAATGAAAGCATGCCATAGAGCTAATTAATAAAATGAATTAATAAAATTATTGAATTGAATTAATTAATAAAAAATTCCTACTTTTATTTTTTGACAGCACATCTGGTAAGAATTAATATGCTGGATATCCTTTTATACTGTATCATGTTAGAGTTGGAATATAAGAATATATATTTATGCTTTGTCATATGTGTAGGGATGCTGCTACGCTGGTTTGTATATCTATATAACCTGGAGATTGTAGAGGAAGAAGCTTTCCTCAAGTGGAGAGAGGATGAAGTTACAGATGCCTACCCTGGCAAAGGAGAGGCTCTCTTCCAGGTAAACAACTGTTTCATTCTAAACCATTTGTAATTATTGTGTTTTGTACATACTTTTCACTTTATATTGGTTAAAATTGGTTGGTATACATTTGGTTACAAATGTATACCATTACCTAATAAATAAGTACACTGTTTCTTTTCAATACGACAAGTATATCCATGATTTTTGTTGGATCATAAAAATTAAGGAGCATTGAGCGTGGTCAATGATGTATGAGTAACTGGCGAGAATGATACGGATGCATTTACTATATGAAGACGAGCAAAGCGAGTCCGAAGGTGTTGCAGTATAAATTTGGCGAACTACATTTCTGATTACGAGCAAAGCGAGTCCGAAGGTGTTGCAGTATAAATTTGGCGAACTACATTTCTGATTACGAGCAAAGCGAGTCCGAAGGTGTTGCAGTATAAATTTGTCAAACTACATTTCTGATTACGAGCAATGCGAGTCCGAAGTTGCATATTATGGTTAGTCTTGCTTAAGAACTAAACTCTGCTGCTTAAAGGGGAAGGTTTCAGGCGTCCACCAAATTTATCCCGTATACCTATCATTTAGGCAAATAAGACACGTAGCTGGGCCCTTATTGTATAATTAGAGGGTTTTATATACCACCATTTATCAATAGAAAAAAAATGTTATTTAAAAATTCTAAATAAATATAAGAACATCAAATACAACTAAAATGGATAAAATATTGCTGAGTCAGTTTGGAAACAAATCAAAAGAATTAACTTTTTGTGAAAACCTTATGGGCTTAGAATAATACTATATATAGAAGGAGCGTAAACACAATGTAATTCCACTGATAACACGAAAGCCGGTTGACTGGTGCACTTAAGTAATGCTGCCAACCTGACAACAAAACATTATTTTAAATATGTGTCATAAATATCTATTAATGAAGAAAGATTGTAAAGAACAAATATTATAACTTAAAACACCTGCTGAGTATTTAATAAAATTGATCTTAGATGGCAAAAGGGTGGCGGAATACAAGAATCTACATTTAGTTGACAAGGACTACTTTTAATATAATTTTAATAAATACGTTAAACTACAATTTAAAATGCTTTAAATATTGCAATGCTCCGATATTTATATTTGTATTTATAAATAATCAATCATTTATTAATAATAGAACATAATAATTCAGAAACCAGAAGTATTGCCAACTTTTTTGTAGAAAATTGTATATTGTTAGGTTGGCAGCATTACTTAGGTGCACCAGTGAACCGGCTTTCGTGTTATCAGTAGTGCTCCTTCTATATAAAATATTATTCTAAGGTTATGGGTTTGTTAGTAAAGAGAGGTAGTGGCCAGCATTATTATCAGACAGGGCTGCCGTGTAAGGAATTTAGTGCAACTGTCTTTTGTTTTGACAATATTGGTAATTGTAATGTGTGTGTGTAGGTGAATCAATGGCTCAACTGGTTATCTACTGCCGAGGAAGAAGAAGATGAAGAGGAAGCAGAACTAACTCCCCCCCCCCTCTCACTCCAGTCTTCTGCTCCGCTCCAATGCAAATCTCTCCTCTCTCTCTCTATCTAATTATAATATTAAATTACCTTTATTAAACAAATTGACTTAATTATATTTACTACATTATATAATTAATAAAACTCCCTCTTCCCTACACTGCAATATAATAAATTAAAAAAAAAAATAAATTGTTTTTTTTTCTAAGAAAATAAAACTCCTAAATTTCAATTCAATTTAGGTTTCACATTATTTAAGTTAATTAAAAAAAATAAAAAATACTGTTTTTTAACTTTTTTCTTGAATAAAAACAACTTAGACAGTTTTCTAAAAATTTGTTTTGTGAATAAATTAAAAATAATTTTAAAATTTCTGTTTTTAAATTTGTTTTTTCTTAAATGTAATTAATCAAATTCCAAAATTTAAAAAAAAATCCAATTTTATAATTATTTCTTGAATAAATAGGGTGTCAGTATTATTGTTTTTATGGTTTTCATAAATAATTTGGGAACAATACAAAATCCATAAAATGGTTCAGAAACTCCAAATAAATGTTTTTAAAAAGCTTTCCAGTGTTTAGAAGATTCTGTGAGTGTTTAGGAATAAACTAGCGCCCCTTGAATTTCACCTCGAGGGGGAAATTCGTAGCAACTTTCAGAGGCATAAACCTGTAAAGGAACATGCGTATGCCTTCTACGTCGTAATTACACTTGAGAATATTCAATTAAAAAAATACTTTATTGCCAATGTTAAAAACAAAAATAACATAAATAAGACATATAATATAAAATAAATTTAAATCTATTGTTATAATTAATTAAAGGGTTAAACATTATTCAATCAGCAATAATTTTTAATTAAAAAAAGGAATGAAGAAGTCTTGCTTGTTTATTCCAGGTGTTAAGTAAATATGACACTCTAATTGCAATGTTATGCTTGTTTATTTAAGATATTAAAAATGTTCAAACTTTAGGTTGCAACACATTCTATCAAAAACATTTAGAACCTAGTTTGGAATCACTTAATTGTTTATTCCAGATAGTAAAGAAACATTAAAAGTTTTTTTTTGGAATGACTTGCTTATCTATTCCTAATGTAATACAGACATCTTTGAACACTTGCTTAATTTCTTTATTTTATCATTTTTTCAATTATTATAATTATTAAAAAACAAATTCTAGTTAAATTATTGAGATAGTTGTTGTAATTTTTTTCTTTTTTTCTTGTAATTTATTTTTTTTCTTTTTAATTTAATGTAGATTTTTGTTCATTTTTATATTCCATGTATTTATTTGTGGCAAAATTTTCATCTGAAAATTTAGCTTATTTTCATGTGAAGTAAAAGAAAAATAGTTAATATGATCTTTTTGAGTTATTAGATAAATAAATTGCAGGTTTTTTTTTAAAAAAATTAACTCAAAAACAATTCTCAGGCCTAGTCATTAATGCCTTATGATTCACTTCTGACTCTAACATACATAAAAATATTTTATGTATTTGAAATATGTAATGTTTAAAATATAGTTGTGTATCTTTTTAAATCAAACATAAGATTTTTGATCAAGAGCATATATTTTATAATGTTTAATGTTACAATAATGTCAATAACTATTATATGATTTGACATATATATATATATTTTATATATATAATATATATATATATATATATATATATATATCCAAACAAAATCCAGTTTGGTTAAAGTTGTAAGTGAATCAAAAGCTATTGCGTAGGTCTTAAAAAAAAAAGAAGTTTAATGAAAAGTAGTAATTAAAAAATATTGTTAGGTGCGGGCAAGAATGGACCTGTGATCAACAGGTGGGGTTTTGGTTGTGAAGTCAACAGGTAGTGGTTTCGCTTGTGAAATCAATACCTTTCATTGATCACAACTTCAGTTATAATGAACTTAAAGGGTTTTGGATTTGTGCCTGTGCATTATTATATAAATAGCCTGAATAAAACTACAAATTTAGTTATTAAATTAAATTTATAACTTTTTTAACAAAAAATTATATGTACCGCCTCTTTTTTTTGTGTGTCATTTTCAATTTGTAAGTAACTTAATGAAAGTCAATGTGGGGTCGGTGCTTTTCTGCCCAACCTCTTTGTTCAGTTTTATCCATTTATTTATATCTATTTTGTATTTCTTATTTACAATAAATGTACATTTTTTAGAAAGATTTTTTTTTTCTTTTGGCATTTTGTTTTTTTAGATAAATTATTTATAGATAACAAAAACATTTTTATTTTGACTTTATTTATTATTTTCTGTTTTTCCTTTTTTTCTATAAAAAATAAAATAAAATTTGATTTTAGTTTATAAAAAAAAAAAACAATTTTTTTGTTTTGATTTTGTATTTACCTTTTCCCTTTTAGTTTAAATGTAAATCAACTTGAATGGTTCCAGTAATAGTATATTATGCTACTAGGCAGCAAAATGGAATTTTGTAGACAAGTTTTATAAATTGGCCCCCAAGCCAAATGCGAGAGCAGGCTTGCAAAATGTAACGTTTAATCTTCGTGTAAAAAAATACAATTGACTGACACTAATCTTTGAATATATTATAAGTTTTTAAATACTTACTGCGAGATTTTGCTAGCAGTAAAGACTGTTTTGAAGTTGATTCAATACTTAAAATATCAGGTGGCGTGTGGTCCATTAATTCATCAATGTTTCTATGTTCATTCTCCTTATTATTTATCTGATTCATTATGATTATTAGCAACTTTTCGTTTGTGTATAAAAGTTATCATTTATATACGTTTTATATTACCTACTGCCTTTATTTAAACAAAGTAAATGAACAAAAAATAAAAAAAAAACAATGACACATATTTGACAACTCAATGGTAAAAAATTAAAACAAGCCGTAGATATCAGGGTTGCCAACTTTATTTTT
Source organism: Microvelia longipes (assembly GCA_018340805.1). Classification (NCBI taxonomy): domain Eukaryota; kingdom Metazoa; phylum Arthropoda; class Insecta; order Hemiptera; family Veliidae; genus Microvelia; species Microvelia longipes. Next base: position 51,553,059 of record JACMZG010001870.1, on the reverse strand, counting down.
TTAAATTATAACGATTTTTGTTAAAAAAATTTAATACTTGCAATTATAATAATAATTATACCGTAATATATTGTGATATTATTAAAAAAAACATAAAAAACAAGCTCAAAAAATCATTGCTGACAAAGTGAAAAACACTAAAACTTACATAATAACCTGCAACATAATAACCTCAAATAATTTCATTTCTCCTCTTTGGGAGTTTTGACTTTCTAACCATTATATTTAAATGTACCATAACTCCCTAGGAGGTTTTGTATTGCCCAGCAATTTTCCTGTACTGTTTTTAAATATTTTGTTGACAGTGTAGGCAAAATGACATTTTGCAGCTTAAAAACAGTTCGGTAATGAGCAATTTTGCAGCCGTAAGTAGATATAAACCAAGTAGGGAAACAAATGCAATTTCTGTCAAACCTGGAATTTAGTTCACATTTTGTCCACTAGGGAGTTTGGCTCAAATTTTTCTATGGGCTCGGCCATTTTGATTTACCCTTGTAAATGTAAACGAACTATTTATGGTACTCAAAATTTTGGTTTTAATTGTATTTATTTGTACATTTTAAAGTACCACACACTTTAAAATAATAATTTGCAGAAATGCAAAGTAGCAAATTGCAGGTTTGAGACTTAGTACAAGTGTAGTCAAATATAAGACTAACATATGCACCAAATTTAATCTCGATGAACTGATACTTGTATCGCTTGACTTGAATACGTTTTTTAAATAATTGTATTGTTTTTACTAGTGAGGATGAGCTAGCGAATCTGATGCAATGATACAAAGTTACGAGGTACCCCGTATCAGATTTTTTATAGTTTAAATAGCACTAAATGTTACATGTATCTGGGCCTAGTCTACCACTATTAACCCTACAAAATTATTCTAGGTGAAACTTGGGCACAATCCTTGAACCTCCGGGACCTGCTGGAATCACTTAGCAGTTGGAAACATAATTTCAACATAAATATATACAAAATGTATAATTCCAACAGTTTTTTAAAACAAGGTAAATTCAATAAATACCACAAAAACAAAAATGATTAATTACTTTATATTAACAAATCAACAGTAACAAAATGTTTTAAAGAAATAATTGATTTAATTTACATAGTTAAATATTTACATGAATGTGGAGAGGGAGAGCTATAATAAAACACACAGTTATAATTAGTTGACAGTGTAATGAAAATAGTCTTAAATCTTATACAACACCCACTATTTCATATTAGGCCAACCTGATTGGTTCCTTAACACTATTTTCTCTCATTGAGAGAGAAGAGAGGTTTGCATCTCGACTGCCAGACAGACTATCTGAGAGAGAGGAGAGGTTTGCGTCTCGACTGCCAGACATCATACTTGGAGTATGCAGTGTTGAGTAACTGGTTCAGATGACTCGTTAGATCCTGACTCAAAGGACTCAACTCCACCATAACTTTATTCTATACAAAACACAAAACCATTTAAATACTAAGATCATAGAGTAAAAGAATTGATGATCATTTAGTTTGGAATCCCAGTGGATTGTTCAGCTACAGTGTATCGACGACTTTAAAAATCTTGACAGCTCAGTTTAGGCACCACCGATTCTAAAAAAAAATCCCTACAAAAAGGCAGCGGGGAAAAAACTTTGTAAACAAATCAGGTTATGTTACCCGCGTTTTCTTGGCGATGTTTCTACATTTCTTTTGTGTAGTTTTATTATTTAGGAAGTATGCAAATGTGAAAAAAAATGAATTGTGAAGGGAAATAATAAGTGTACTCATATGTTTTTACATTAAAAAAGAATTGTATGTTTACTAGTTTTGACAGCTCTTAAAAATTGCTGCATAAAAGGCAGCCTTGAAATAAAAGTTTCAGATATGCTTTTATTTACTTAAGTTATACAAAAGAATATTTAAGTGCAATAATAATGTTAACAGTCCAACACAAACACAATTCACAGAACACACACAACACAAAAACTCACAAAACGATGTAAACACAAAAAGAACCACAAACGAAGTGAACGAATGCCGGGAAGGAGGTTATTTCCCTACAGGGGTTATGGGAGTAGGGAATTTTTTTTCTCTTTCAAGAGAGGGGTTGGCAGCGACTTCTCTGATTGGTTGATCCCCAAAATGCTTATGACCTTGGGGATTTTTGAACTTAACGATACACTGTAGTTACAGGAGAGTGAACATGGACACGGCAACATCCTAGTCTATTGAGCATTTGCATTTTCAAAATGTTGAATTTCTTTCAGTTCAAATTAATAAATTTGATTAATTTTTGTCATAGAACAATGTAAACAGTGGCACAATCATTAAATAGTTATAACACATAGGCAGCTTTTGGCCATCATCAGTGCCAGTGAGACAAGTCTAGTTCTCTTGGCTGGTTACTAAGACCACATCCTATAGCAGACTGTTGAGTCTGCCATAGGCTGATATGGTTAGCAACCTCTGAAACAGGTTTTGAACACACACACTTGATACCAGACCTGCCAGCTGGTTTGTTGATTCGAAATCTACATATTTAGCAGAAACATGCAGAGTTTTACTATGTCATAATAAGTCAAAGAGACTAAAACTATTAGAGGGAGTACAGAACCCCATTAACACAGTGATAAGGTGTCTGGAAGTGAGACAGTTTCCATAGGTGCCATAACTGTACTTACCCCTACTATAGTCTCCCTAGAGAGAGAGGACCCCCCCCCCTAGGTGGGGGGGAGGGCTCCCTGGAGGGGGGGGTGGGGAGATTATATACTCCCCACCCTTCTAAAACTCCTATTGTAGCATGCACTCTACTAACGGCGGACATTTTTCAGTGATGCCACATTAAACCACTTTATTCAAAACTAACAATTAAAGAATACATGCAATAGACAATAATTAAAACTTATTTTAAATTCATATCACTTGATTTAAAACAAAATAGCCAAGAAATAATGTAATATTTACGTGAAATTGTAATAATTAGGAAAAATAAAAAATGACGTCACCAATGAACCGTTACGGCACCTAGGTACCCAAGGAATGATAAGAGCTGTTGTATCCTCCCTCTAATAGTTTTAGTCTCTTTGTAGTAAGTTAAGATAACCCAATTTAAACTGATCAGACAAAATTTAAAATCTCGGTAGCAACTTGATAACTCTGTCACTGACATTTTAGTGGCGCAATGGGTGAGAGACAAAGCCCCCTCCTTCCTATCCCTCTCTACTTTTCGGTATTAAAAATGAGAAAAACTTAATTTCATTCAAAACGAAAACACTAAAAGATTTTTATTATATTTAAAAATCTTATGTTAAAAAATGACAAAAGCTATTAAACCAAAATACAGTAAAGCACTGCTGGTCTAGCCTAAGCTTCAAAATTCAGGACATTAAATTGATTATATAAAGTTTAATTATATGTTATGACCAAAACCTCATAATGCTTTTTCTTTTTTTATGCAAATGGTCAATAAAATCAAGTTTTTCTAGTTGTCTCTAGAGCTCTTACCGGTGATTCTGAATTTCATAAAAACCTAGGTTTAATTGGAGCTAACTATATTCCACTAGCAACTCACAAGTCACAGGCTCCTTGATAGGAATTGAACTCACGACTCCTTGGTTAATAGTATCATGTTCATTTGTTAGGGAAAAGAGTTTTACCTCGAAAGGAAGAAGCCTGGCCTGATGAAACCTCCTGATAGCCTGATGCATTCTGTCCGCCTTATCATTAAGTTCCTGTGTCGTGGGAGGGAAACAAGCCCAGAAGTGTCGTAGTAGTTCAGTGAGTCCTCGATAGAGGGCAGCAAGCTCTGCTGTCAGACTCTTTGTCACCAGCTGTGCTAGAGACTCCTGAGTGTAGGCTTTCATCAGGGCACCTCCTGGAGTCAGCTCTCCTACAGTAAATATAAATAATTTGAAGAGCTTGACCGACAAAAACTCAATAAAGCCTAACCATTAAACTCAACTCATTAAATAAGTTTCAAAATTATTTTAGATTAACCAAAAAAAGAGAATTAGTGTGAGACAAAACTTTTACACACACAAACAATATATATATATATGTGTATATATATAATATATATATATATATATATATATATATATATATATATATATATATATATATATATATATATATATATATATATATATATATTATATATATATATATATATATAGCTTTATACCCTATCTCATTACTTATAATAATCATTAACTTTCCCTTAATAATCCAACCTCATTAACTTCTCCTAATAATAAATCCAACCTCATTAACTTTCTCCTAATAAAATCCACCTCATTAACTTTCTCCTTAATAATAACCAACCTCATTAACTTTTCTCCTAATAATAATCCAACCTCATTAACTTTTCTCCTTAATAATAACCAACCTCGTTACTTTTCTCCTTAATAATAATCCAACTCATTAACCTCCTTAATTTTTTTAATAATATCCAACCTCATAAACTTTTCTCCTTAATAATCCAACCTCATTAACTTTTCTCCTTAATAATAATCCAACCTCATTAACTTTTCTCCTTAATAATAATCCAACCTCATTAACTTTTCTCCTTAATAATAATCCACCTCATTACTTTTCTCCTTAATAAATAATCCACCTCATTAATTTTCTCCTAATCCAACCTCATTAACTTTCTTTAAAAATAATCCAACCCATTAACTTTTCTCCTTAATAATAATCCAACCTCATTAATTTTTCTCTTTAATAATATCCACCTCATTAACTTTTCTCCTTATAATAACCACCTCATTAATTTTCTCCTTAATATAATCCAACCTCATTTAAAAATTCACTAAAAATGGGGCATCCCATTGTGGAGGTAGGGAAATATGAGCTTTTTTAATGGGCCTTACTGTAGAGGATACGATAAGTAGTGGGTAAAATATTTACCAAGTACAGAGACTGCATATGAAGGAGCTACGAGGCTAGCAGGCGAGTGGAGCTCCTGTCCTTGCTCTTTGAGTCTCCTCCACCAATCCCACGTCTCCTTCTCACTAATCTCTCTCTCCTTATGAACCTCTCCAGGACCTTGCAAATATCTCTCCACCTACACAACCACGACACAGCACTTTTTTAACAAGCAAGAGGACAACGTGTAGTACACTGCAAAGGTAACGGGAATCACCCAAACTGGATAAAACAGAGTACCTAAATGTACCAGAGTAAAAAGAAAGGAAGTATATACAATATTTAAACTTTAAAAGAAACATTGGGTAAAGAGTTCATCAATTAAAAAAAAAAATATTTTTTTTACCATAAATGAAATATAAGGCAAGGTTATTGTAAAGCCTGCTGCAAACCAGTCAAGAGGAGTATTAATTTTAATTTTAAACTAGATAATTTTATGAGGAAGTGGTCAGATAGGTAAAGAAAACACATCTATCTGACCAATTCCTCATAAAATTATCTAGTTTAAATAGTTAGGTCAATAATTTTATTTTAATTTTAACTTCATTTTTTATTTTTCCTTATTTACACCATTACCATCGCATCATCAGCATACAAATAAATGAAACAATTAGGACATCTTTTTTTAACCATCCAGGTAAATCATTAATAAAAAGTAAAAATAAGAGAAACCCAAGAATAATACCCTGTGGAACTCCACAGTTTACAAAGAATTCCTCAGATTTAGCCAAATTAATTAGCACTTTAAACGAGCGAGGTGTTAAAAAAGATTTGATTAAAGTCATGATGTTTCCTTTAAAGCCTAACTTATCTAGTTTCATGAAAAGAATGCAATGTACGAGTAAATCAAAGGCTTTAGTGAGATTGAAAAACAGACCAGCAACAAAATATTTAACATTGATTTTACTTATTATATCATGAATCGCAACGGAAGTAGCAGAGCAAAAGATCTAAAGCCATTTTGCTCAGGGCACAATAAAGAATATTTATTAATAAATGATAACATTTTTTTAGTAAAATATTTTTCAAAAACCTAAGAAAAAGGGCTGAGAAGAGATATGGGTCTATAGTTGTTAAAGCCGTGAACCTCCTCCCCTTTATGTATGAGAATTACCAGGGAAGATTTTAAATTACTAGAAAAACATCCTTTAGAATATAACATGCTCAAGAACATTTGGAAAAATTTCTCCGCAAGACAAAAGACCCTGCTTTGGTGCTGCCATAAATATATTATCTGGACTTCCATTATTTTTATTTTTGAACATTTCAAGAGCAGAGGAAAGCTCTTTTAATGAGCGTTTATTATCGAACTGAAAAGAATTAGTCGAGATTGAAATCAAATCATGAATTGAATCATTTTTCTATTATATTTATACCAGGTTTTAACTTACAAGGGATTTGGAAATCCAGAAATCTGCGAAACAGTTAGCAATTTCAGTAGGATCTGTTAGCAATACCTGGGTTCCCTTTTCCGTACAATAAATATTGATGTTACTTAATTGAACTACCAGACAAACCGTTCTTTGCAAGATGCCATGGAGATTTGATCTTATTATTTAACTTATCCAATGTCTGTCCCACATATTTCTGTTGAGTGCAAAAATCAGTTTATTGAGCTTAATAATTTATACTTATTGCTATTAACATGTTTAGAGTGAAAACTTAGACGACTAAGTGTGTGAAAAAATCAAGTGAATTATTACCAAATAATTCACTTGATTTTTTCACCTCATCAGTGACCCATGATTTTTATTATTATTATTATGGTTTATTTTTCTCTTAATAAGTGGAAATGCCACATTAAAACACCAGTTAAATGTGATGAAAAATGTATCATGTTTATATGAGGATTGCTTTCTTGCAGAACCTTTGTCCAGTCAGAAGATGTAAGTAAATAATTACAGTATGTCATATTTGCGTCAGATAAAATTCTAGTCTCGATGTACTCATGATTAAGTAAGTCATTTTTCATTGTTTCTTTGTATGGTTGATATTTAATGTTGATAGTTAGAGATTGAGAAGAATGATCAGACAAACCGTTGTGATCAACGGAACATTTGTATGTACTATTAAATCAACTGGACAAAATCATATCATCCAAAGCTGTGCTTAAAATTTTGTTCAGCCTTGTAGGTTCATTTACCAAAGAATTTAATTGATAAGAGTCAAACAGATCAAACAATATGTTTTTTTTATGATCGCTTACTAGAGCTTCAATGTTTAAGTCTCCTGTTAAAATAAACTCTTTTTGGACATCTACGTTAGGAAGGTATCAAATTTATCGATGAATATTTCAAAGTCACCAACAGGCGACCTATATATAGAGACTACTATAGTAGTAAGGTGAATAATCGAGAGAATACTTCATCCCACAACATTCAAAATCTATTCAATGATTTGGGGAGCTTTTCCTTATGCGAGCAGACTATTCATTCTACAAAAAAAAGCACTACGGGTTATCTTAAATCTACCCAACAAAACATCTTGTAAAAAAATTTTTGAGACTCATGAAATTCTTACTTTTTATTTTTTATTCTGCTATCAGCTTTTAAATTACATTCATAGTATTAGATCAAGTCTAACTAAAGTAGAGAACATTCATTCTCACTATACAAGGCAGACAAATCATATAGTACTTAACAAATACAGACTGACAAGAACAGCTAAATATAATTCAATACAAGCAGGGCTAAAGCTGTATAACTTATTACCTGAAAATATAAGAGCCCTTGAAGAGAAAAGATTTGACAAATTAGTAAAAATTAATCTTTTAAAAAATCCCTTGTACAGTGTGGAAGAATTTCAATCCATAAATTTTTTGTTTTGACTTTTTACAATTTACAGAAATGCATATTATGTGAAATAAAGGATTATTTATTTATTTTATTTCTTTAGACAATTAAACTATATATTTACCCTCTGTGGATTAAAACAAACAATCATTTTTTAAAACAATAGCGACACCACTGTGTTAATGTATTTTCCTGTTGAATGAGGACACTTCTGTGTACCCATCTAAATGAATTCTCCCTTTGGTTGGGAGCCAGTGCTCCGTCAAGGAGAAAATATCAGCAGGGTTTAATTTCAGGTAAGCATCAAACATATTTGACTTGTTAATTGATAGTCCTTTAACGTTTTGATGAGTTGATAAACTAGATGATGAGGTGTTACTAAAATTATGGTCTGTATCACTACAACACAGTATTTTATTCCCAGAGATTGATTTATTATGATAATTAAGTACACGCGGAGTCAATATTACCAAATTATGTATATTAACACCAACACCCTTACATAATGTCATTTATCTATATGGCTGAGGGGGAAGTCATATTTGTTTGGTTCCAATGTATCCAAACATAATATTCTATTTTTTTAAAACATCGATGATGTCACTGACAGGTTCAGTTAATTCAGGATTAAAGATGCTGGTTTCCATCATTATATTTAAAGGATTAGATTTATTTCTCCTCGTACGCATAACTTGGTATGATAAATTAATAGTTAGAACTAAAAATGTTGGCTGTGAGGTGCTGCAATCTAGCAGTGAGTGAAGTAACTACTAAAGACTCTTAGGGTAAAAGTGCAAGGTGTTAAAGAGATAATAAGATAAGATAGCAATACTAAGGGTAATAAAGTTAGGTAGTTTCTTAGAATAATACTATATATAGAAGGAGCATATGACTGTAAACACAATGTAATTCTACTGATAACACGAAAGCCGGTTGACTGGTGGTCATAAGTAGGGGTACCACCCTAACAACAAAACATTATTACATTATTTTAAATATGTGTCATAAATATCCATTAATGAAGAATGATCATGAAAACACCTGCTGAGTATTTAATAAAACCGGTCATAGATGGCAAAAGGATAGCGGAATACAAGAATCTACATTTAGTTGACGTGGACTACTTTTAATATAATTTTAATTAAAAACGTTAAACTACAATTTACAGACTGTAATAATTACCTTGGATAGATTGAGTTTGCTGGGAGCAGCTCCTGGGTTGCTAGAGGAGTCGTCATCTAAATCTTCATACCTAATCTTCTCTTCTATCCTTCTCTGAAATCAACATCAACAATTAAAATTAATAAGCTACACCCAGTATACGTGCTGTCACTCAGATTTTTAAATATGTTGTAAATGCTGCATTTTAAATCATTTAGCTCTTGGTCCGGATATTAACATAAGAGTGATAGTAATTAGGTAGAGGTGATAGTGATTAGGGAGAGGTGATAGTAATTAGGGAGATGTGATGGTGATCAGGGAGAGGTGATAGTGATTGGGGAGAGGTGATAGTGATTAGGGAGAGGTGATAGGTAACATAGCAAGTAGTTGACGTTGTTGATCACTTCTTACTAATTCCCTTAGATAGAAATAGTAATCATCCAGGCATTTAACATCTAATCCACAGAAGAGCAGTTACTATGCAAGTTATAAGTTTGTACAGCTTTCACTAGAAACAACTCGTGCCCTACTGCCGCACAAGGCTTTCACAAAACGCTTTTAAGGGAACATAAAATGATCTATTATATAAACCCTGATCTCCAACCGTTTTCTCACAAAGTCAAATTTGATATTTTAAACAAATATTTGACTTCACATCATAAAATTGTTAATAGCGTTAAGACTGTTCAAGCTAGAAAGGCAAAATTGGTCTCGATAGAAAGCTGAGTAAATTTCCTAAAGGACAAACTATTAACTATGTCAAATATTTTGGAACTTCTGCCCAAAAAGTTACATGAAAAATTATTTTTTGAAAAAATTGAATTTTATGGAATTTTAAAAGAGTAAATTTTTTGGTATGATATATATATAAAATTTAAATTTCTTGAAGACTGCAGTCCTTTATAAATATTAATTTATTTAATAACCTTTATATATAATAATCTTCACAACGTTTCATTGAGCCAAGCTCAACATCTTCAGGTGAAATCAAATGAAACTAAAATTGTAATGTAAAATTTTTTTATAAACGAAATATAAAATTTAAATTAATTTAGAAATGACAGTAAATCAAAATATTAAGGAGGCAGGGACAAATTATTAAGATAGCGGTGATTTGTAGACGGAGGCACTGTATTTTTAGGGGGTCTTTTTAAATTTAAAATATTTGAATAAATGCTTTTTATATTGTTAGTATCCTGTTTTTTATTCATGGTGTTGGGGTCAGTTTTGATGTATAGACTTCCCAAAATGCGTCGTTTGTTCAAATGTTTTCTGCCATTTTCTAAATTAATTTAAATTTTATATTCCCTTTATAAATTTTTTTTACATTTTAGTTTCATTTGATTCCACCTGAAGATGTTGAGCTTGGCTCAATGAAACGTTGTGAAGATTATATGTAAAGGTTATTAAATAAATTAATATTTATAAAGGACTGCAGTCTTCAAGAAACTTAAATTTTAAATTTATGGAATTTTTATGGTAGGGCATTAGAGGAAGTAAGAGATGAGCGAAAGTTTAGCCAAGAACGGAAAAAAACCTCTCTTATAATTACCCTCTAAGAAAACTCAAACTTCATTATACATTCAATAGTCAAAATCTTAAGCCATTTTTCCAAGAAGTTGGAAAAACTGTTATTTTTTGGCATTTTTGCACACCTCTACAAAGTTAATTACATGGTACATAAAATAATTAAAAATCTCTAAAACAGGAGAAAAGAGTGGTTTTAGTGAAAAATTTGTAAGAATAAAATATGTTTATTTTACCTCCTGGAGTCTAAAAATTGTATTATTAGTTTACTTTCGAAAAAAAATATTTTGTTAAAATAACACATTATTTTTTATACGACAAAAATTATTAGTTTTTGCAACTTCTAGCAACAATAGCTTACATTTTTAACTATTGAGTATAAAAATATTGAGATTTACTTAAAGGGCAATCATAAATTAAGTTTTTTCTGTTCTTGGCTAACCTTCTGCTCATCTCTTACTTCTTCTAATGCCCTACCATAAAAATTCCATAAAATTCAATTTTTTCAAAAAATCATATTTCATGCAAATTTTTGGGCAGTAGTTCTAAAATATTTGACATAGTTAGTAGTTTGTCCTTTAGAAAATTTACTCAGCTTTCCAATGATAATAGGAAACACTTTTTACTCCCAAGGGAGTGAAAAGCAACTTTTTCTCCCTTGGGAGTGAAAAATGCTTCTTTACTCCCTAAAAACTAGTTAATAAACTTCACATCATACACCGTCTGGAGATAAAGATAATAATACAATAGAAATAAAGTCATCAAAAATAAATTATATCATTTTACAATTACTTAGAATTCTTCTTTAGAATGTAATGGGTTTTCTATTAATGAATCTATACAGCTCTGACATGTAATTAAAACTACACACACAACAAATTTAATCAAAATCAGTGCTGTTATTGTAACTTTAACAAACAAACAAACTGAAATCAAACACTGTGCCAATTAGCTGTCTATTGAAGAACTCACTGACGTTCGTTTAAAAAAAACCTAAAAAATGTTGTCCACAAGCCGGGCAAAATTTCTTTAAATATGAGCTTCATGGGCCAACAATACATTTCTTGCAAGTGTACATTTTATGCTTTTTAACCTGAGCAATATCACTACTACTTGAGACACATTTTTTTTATTTTAAAAGGAAAGTTACTAAAACTACACATTTGAAGGGAGGAGGGGCAGAAATGATCCTAAATTGTTTTATATTTCAATAAGAGGTGGCAGGACAAATTTAAACAGAAGAGGCATCTTTACTTTATTCCCAACATTACCTTCTTAGTGTCTGTGTTGAGTTGGTTGGTAGGTGGTTCCTTACTACCTGACATCTGACAGGCTTTCAGGACCATGATACTGTGCTGATTAAATCTCTTGATCATATTCTGATGCACTATATTGACGGAGGGTTGTTTCTCTGTTGAAAGCTGTCCGTATCCGTCTTCTAGTGTCTTGTCTTCAAACTCGGCCACATTGACCAGCGGATCACTCACACCCGTTTTCATTTCCTTCTCCATAACTGCAAACAAATAAAAAAATAGTCATTTCAGATTTAGAAAAAGTAAATAACAAATAAAAGAAACAACACTTTACTTTTCTTGAATACCTACAATACAAATTAAGAAAGGTTACAATGAGTGTAAAGATTAGGTGATAGAGGCACTAGACGTTACAGCGAGCCATTTGGTTAACACTTCTAGTATGTATACTGTATAGGTAGGTATTTGAGTATAGCTAGTGAGAGAGGTGGGGAATAAAATTCTCGAGTCTCCAGCAACCAATAAGCGAGAGGGGCTCGTCTCTATACGATATTTCATATCATAATAATATCAATATCACCGTAAATCAAACATCAAATTAGTGTTTTGAAAATTCTTAACAACCTACACTTACTTTTTCCAAAATATTTTGATTTTGCTATTATTCATTAATTATGTAGTTTTATAATTGCTGCAAAAAAGAAGATTTTTTCTTTTAATCATTTAAAATAAGAAATAACACAATTCAAAAGCCTAACCAAGGAGAAAAAATAAATTTGCGTTTAAACTTTCTTATGCAGATAATAACTGAGAAACTCATACACAACTACAAAAATGAAGACACAACTACGAGAGCGTGACATTTCTTTTATTGAATCAAAGTAAAATAATAGAGAAAGAAGTCATCAGACATCAAGTTGTCTCTTCATTCATTGATTCAAAGTAAAATAATTGAAATAGAAAATATAAGTCATTAGAAATTGAACCAAAATTTAATATGAAGCAATGTATAATTTAAAATAAAATACAATCATATACAGAGAGAAGACAACAATTGATTTCAGTTTTATACAATTAAATTGCTTTAAATTTATTAACTATATACATAAAGATACAAAAAATACGTAACACGCATAAATCGGAGAACTAGACAAACACGATGATCAATTGATTAATATCAATATATTCATCAATTAAGATGATAATTAAAAGACAAGTCACTTTGCGAGGAAGAATAAGGGAACTGTAAAATGTAAAGGGGTAGAATAGAAAGAGCGTGGTTGACGAGGTGGGGGGACTGGAATCTTATAATAATGTTCCTACCTCACAGCGAGCTGAAACAACTAATATAATATAAGTGTTAACAAAATGGCTCGCTACAACGTCTAGTGATAGAGGTACCTTGGTCATCTATTTTGGCACAGTCAGTAAAGAGATCCTTGGTAGAGGTGGAGTGGATACGGTCCCGGTGGAAGTAGTGCGACTGAAAGAACTTGGTCCAGAACTGGTTCTCAGACATCTTATTGGGTACACACTCACTGTGCTTTTGCCTGACAGCAGGGTACGTACGGAATATTGATTCCATCACTTCGTACGTAAGGTTGTACTTGAGACCGTTACATCCATCTGTCTGGGGCTTGATATCAGCCTGGAAACAGAGAGGGGAAATCAAATACTGGAAAGTGTCACTTTCACATGAAAATTTCCAACAAATTTAGTTTATTGGATTTTTTGGAGGTCAACTAGCAGGATATGTTCCTCCATTGAAGTTTAATGTAAATAAGTTTATCTTAAAGTGATGTAGAAATTCATACTGTAGGGGTGGGGGTGCGGGACACAGTGGTCTAACTCTCCCGAAATAAGCTGCTTTAGAGGGACCTGCCCTAAGTTCACCCTTTCTCCGCTAGTAGCAGGTCGGTTCACCTTGTACCCCATATATAAAATAATTATTTCTTCAATTCCAAGATTAAAATTATTTAAAAGGGTCTTTAACAATGTTAAAAATTGTATTAATTATTTTAAAGGTATAATTTTCATAAACGCTTTTATAAAAATATAAAAGCTGTGTTAATTTTAAGTAGACCTGATATCGTGATAACCATGATTTGTAGACAAACATCAAAAATGTTTGTAAACAAACATCAAACCAGGAAATTATAAATTTAATTCACTGTATGAATTTCTACATCACTTTAGTTTATCTACTTACAGCTGTAAAATTGCTGATTACCAAACTGTTTTTAAGCTGCAAAATATCATTTTGCCTACACTGTCAACAAAATATTTAAAAACAGTACGGGAAAATTGCTTGGTAATACAAAACCTCCCAGGGAGTTATGGTACATTTAAATATAATGGTAAAAAAGTCAAAACTCCCAAGGAGGAGAAATGAAATTATTTGAGATTATTATGTTGTAGGTTATTAAGTAAATTTTAGTGTTTTTCACTTTGTCAGCAATGATTCTTTGAGTTTTATACTTTTTTTTTGATAATATCACAATATATTATGGTATAATTATTACTATTAATACAAGTATTAAATTTGTTTACAAAAAACATCATAATATAATTAAAAAAAATAAAGTTGGCAACCCAGATATCTACGGCTTGTTTTAATTTTTTTCCATGAGTTGTCAAATTTGTGTCATCGGTTTCTTTTATTTTTTGTTCATTTATTTTGTTTAAAAAAAGGCAGTAGGTAATATAAAACGTATATAAACGATAACTTTTATAAAGAAACAAAAAGGTGATAATAATCATAATGAATCAGATAAATAATAAGGAGAATGAACATAGAAACACATGAATTATTGGACCACACGCCACCTGATATTTTAAGTATTACATCAGTCATTACTGCCAGCAAAATCTCGCAGTAAGTATTTAAATACTTTTCTGGCAGTAAGTAGATAAAATAATATATACTACTATGCAGCAAAGGAAACATTGCTGACTCGTTCAAGCATTTGTCTGCATCGGCTCCGCCTCTGCAGGCAAATCGCCATTTGCCAGACTCGCATATTGAGGTTTGTTTTGTTATTAGAAATCCATGTGTTAGTCTAGTGTGCCCAATACTTAGGCTACTAAGCAACATTTCTTTTTGTCTAATGTTACTAAAACGTAGCTGCCAGTTGGATAATATCTTGAGATGAACATATTTTAATTGGTTGTTTGTACTATTAGTACAGGCATAGTTTAGGCATTCGACTGCTTTGAGATTTTCTTCAAGATTCTTTGCAGTGACTAATGATTCCGTTGGAACTCCGTTAAGTATATTACTTATTATTACTTATTGATGATTGGATTTGGAGTCGAGGATAGACCCCCAGTGAATCATTGATTAAATCAAAATTAGTGAGAGTGCTGCTACCAAAGTTGGAGAACCTTTGAAAGGCTAGGGCTTCACATGTCAGAAGTATGTGAGAGGCAGTTTCAGTTTCCAATTCACAAAGCCTACACACTGGGTTATCTTTTAAGATACCAATGGTATGGAGATGTTTTCGGAGATGACAGTGACCAGTTACTGTTCTAAGGTGCCTTCTACTTAGACTGAAGAGGTCCTCCAGTCTAAGTATGGTATCAGTGTCACCAGAGGGTTGAGGTGGTTTTCCGTTAAGTATATAATAAAATATAAAATTAAGGAAATACTACATTAAATGAGTAGAGTAGAAAACAGAAGCATGGTGAATCTCTCCACTGACGTAAATATTTATTTACAATAAACCATAACCAGCTTTCAACCAAATAAACTCTTTTGTATTTAGGTTTATAGCTGTCTAATTATTTTTTAAAGTTGTTTTTATCTTCTTGTTATTTTTATTTTCTTGAGACAAAAGTGGTTTAACTCTAACTCGGTATCAGTGACTCGGTCTCAAAATTACAAGACAGGGCTTAAACATCGTCGATGTGAATAGCCTGAAACCCCCCTTGAACCTCTTGTTGTTAAGCACTGATGATGACCTTTACCACATTAAAAGCCAGTAATGGTTTATTTCTAATAAATCTTGACATTAGCGGAGAGGCTGATTTTATTAATTTGATCAAAATGAACAACTCTAGCACTCATATTTTGAAAGTTTAAATATACATAGTTGTGAAAAATTATCATACATTAAATTTTTCTATAACTATAATTTTAAACTGATTTTTTCTAAAAAAGGGTTTTGCCAAGTGTTCTAGGATAAAATGAAAAACAAAACTGTTGCAGGTTCTACGTTTGAAAGTAGTAGTAAGATTAGGACAACCTGAATATAGAAACAGATAAGATAAATACACACAAGGAAAGCGGATGAGATGCCGATCTGCTGATTCAAATGACTGGACTTGGTAATATACTTAGCAGCATGCTCATTCCAGAACTCCTCCGATGTTATTACCTGTGTTATTACCAGATCCTTGTACAGCTGTAGTAATCCTGGGTTCTCTTTCAGTAACCTGATAACACAATGTTATGTTGGCACAAGCACAGGTTTTTGATTTTACACACGCAGCAAATTGCTAAAATTTTATTTTAGCAAATAAAATCAGTTTTGCAATAAAAATATTTTTAAAAAATCGGGTACGGGGTACCTCGGAACTTTTCTTTACTTCAGACTCACATCGCTTGTCCTCAGAAATACAGTTTGCCAAATGTATACTGCAACATGCCTTCAAACTGGCTTTGCTCGTCTTCAGATAGTAAATACATCCGTATCATTCTCAGCGGTCATCCATACAACACTGACCACTCTCAATGCTCCTTAATTTGTATCATCCAACCAAAATCATGGATATACTTGTCGCATTGAAACAAAACTTAGTGTACTTATTTATTGGGTAATAATATACACTTGTACTACATTTCAACTCAATTGGACCATTTTCCATTTTTTTACAATTTTTAAAAAACGTGCTCGACTCATTAAATAAAAATTGAACTAATGCTGATAATGAGATGAAACTTGGCACATATGTTAGTTTTACACTTAGTCACACGCGTGCCAAATCTCAATCCGATCCCATCATTTTTCCGCTTTTTATGATTTTTCGAAATTTTTGCTGAGTCATTATTGCGGGTTAATGACATAAAAAAATAATATGTTTCTAATAGCACAACTACAGCGGTAGACTGATTTTTGTACAAAATTTCAACTCTCTAGCATAAATACACTGGACGCTAGGATGATAACAGACATACACATACTGACAACTTTGCAAAAACCACTCAGGAGGCCTGAAAAACACCTAAAACGGATAATTCCAGTTTCATTCCGGTCTCGGATTTTTTGCAAACACAATACTTTTCCTATATACCTATGGTATAAATGAGAAAAAGTAAAAAAAAAAAACAATTACAATTTTTATCCCTTCCCTCAACCATAGCCCCTGTAATTTGGTCCCCATACAATGAAAAAAATAAAATGGTTTTACATTTAAAATTAAGTGACTTTTTAAACATTTCATTACTAATAATATTATTCTATTGTCTTAAAAAATGCCATTATTAATAGTAGCAAGGGGGGGATAATTGATTTTGCTAGTTTTTATTACATATTTCAATTCTCTTAAAACTTTTAATTAAGAATAACATTTTATAGTATTATCTACATGGACCTGGTTTTCTCTTGCTTATTTTATGAAAAAGTGCACTTTTCGGGTACAAGGTTTATGTTACAATTTTTTTTTTATCAAGATATATGATAATATATCATTTTGATACTACCGAGTTTTGCAAAACATGAATAGTTGACACAATATAATCGTGCGAGAGACACCAAGACATTATGTCGAGCCATCAAGTATGACGAATGTCGAATGATGGAACAGTTGCCAGATGTAACATTTCTTTTTGCTTGTTACATTTCCTTGGTGTCTCTCACACAATTATATTGTGTCATATATGATAATGTTAAAACAAGCAAACATTGTTACAAAGAAGTAACTTTTTGTTGATTTTTTTTTGCCAATTACAAGTATTGCTGCCCGAATTGCTGGCCTTTAAATAAGTCGTTCAGCTTTTAATTTTAAAATAGGAGACTAAAGTAATAAAAATAGGGAGGGGGACATCAGCTGATTTATAATTTGCTTAGTCATGGAGCATTGAAACTTGCGACTGGAGCTACAAGGGCCATCTTTGACCTACAAAGAATAGTTTTTTTATTGCTGCTAACATTTTTCCTAACCTGATACATGTATTCTGTTCCCTTAGAAAATTTAGGAATATTTATTCCTAATGAAATTATCAATGTGTGAAAGAAATTCAATACAGTATATTTTCTTTAATTTTGAAAATTTCCCTTTGAAATTATTTCCTTCAGCTTAATGGCAGAAATAATAACTATCATTTTACAGTGTTATTCCTCGGGAATAAAATTTGTAATTCTTAAAATAATATTTTTTTGAGGTAGTACGTAATTGAGCACTTTATTGGACCGTTTTTAGAATGAGAAGCCAATCATTATTGTTGTAGGAGGTTATTTAGGACCTCCGAGGACAATAATGAATGTAAAAAAAAAACTCCTAGGACGTAAAAGTAATTCATATATTGCCGCCATTACTGTAATGTAGCGTGTTCAAAAAAATCTGTGTAAACCCTTCATGAGATTTCTTTAAAAACGTTCATTTTGTTTCTGTTTTTGTTCGTAGACTAATATTTTTTTCGTTTTTAAAAGGTGTTCTAATTGACAATTTTTGTGTGTTTATTTGTAAAGCTTTTAAAGCATTGCTAGTAAATCATTTTTGAGTAAAAGTGTGAAGCTATGGATGAATTCAATGACGACGATAATATAAAGTTAATTGGACGTTTGTTTTTTTTTTTTCAATTAAGTATATAGCGCAGTTTATTTAATAAGTGCTACCTCAAAAAAAATAGTGTATGCCATCCGGCTGAGAATGTCTTTATGTCTTGGCAATTTTTCCCCACTCGCTTCGCTCGTCGGTAAATCTAATTGCCGTGACATAAAGACACACTTCTCAGCCTTATGGCATAAATAACTATTCTAATCCTTGGGTATGCCTCGAGATTTATATTTTTTGGTTCAGGAAGAAATCCAAGAATTTATCATTTCCCTTAGCTATGCCTTGAGATTTTATAATTGTTTGATTCCATTGGCCTTGCCTGACAAATCAAATTACATGTTCAGAAAAAAATATCTCCCATGTGCATACATTAATATTTTAGCAAGAATCTGAGTTACCTGTTTTTCTCTTCTAACTCTTTGTTGACTTTTCGTTTGAACTTGGGTAGTAGAGAAACGAGCAAGTCCTTGACTTTATCCCGGTCCTTGACGGCCGCTGGCTGACCGGCCCTGTTAACAAACTGGAATGTGCTCGTAGTATTGTCGTGCAGTACTACTTGTAACTGTATCTTGGGCTTGCCCTCTGGCGAAATCTTCTGCACTGCAGATATATACATAAATAAATACTTACAGCATAAGTTTCTACTGATCTTATAGCTACATTTTAATTAAATAGAAAATAATTGGTAGGAATTACCAATGTTAAAATTACCTGGTCACAAGGATTTTTAATAAAGGAGATGACACATTACTAACCAACATCACAAATGATTTAGGAAATAGAGGCAAATTCAACTTTATTGGGCTTTTTATGGCCAATAGCCCACCTAATAAGGTTAGGTTATGTCTATTTGTGTCATAAATTGAACACACTTGCAGTCTCTAAGACTCACGGTTAAAATCAGTTGACAGCAAGAGAAAAAATGCAAGGGAACCAAAAAGGTTAGTCCTGAATGTTAAACCACACCCACAATTTCATATCAAGCCAACCTCATTGGTTCCCCAACACTATTTTCCTACGCTGTCAACTGATTTTAACCATGTGTCATACTTTAATAAAACCTAAAAAATTTAGCGCATTGACATTGACCAGGGTGGTTGGATGATATACTTCTTCCAATAAAGAACTTGTTTAAAAAAATATCAAAACATTATTAGGTAAAAGCTATATATTTCGGTAATCCTTGTTAACATCTTCAAGCTCAAAGATAAGTACATACTAATTAAAACTAACAATTAAAACTACAAAATCACAGATTCATTAAAAAAAATTAAATCATCCAAAGACTTGCTAGTCTATTTACTTTTATTTTATATAATAAATAAAACACTATAATTTTTAAAAGAATGGTTTTAATAATATTTGGTCTAATATAACAATAAAATAAAATAAATACGATGTGTTTTTTTAGAAAGTATCCTATAATTAGTGTACATATAAACTAAACTTAATTTCCTCATTGCTATGTGTAGGTGGTAAAGTTAGAAGGGAGGGAGACTTCTTAGATCTCGGGAACTAAAGAAAAAGTTTCTTTACCTGTACCACCTGTACTAGAGATTAACCAGTTCCTAAAGAACTAACACATAAATATAATGATTTATTTCATTCAAAATCTTTTACATGATTTTGTTAGTTTTAATTAGTATGTACTTATATTTGTGTTAATTAAGCCAGAAGATGGTAACAAGGATTACCGAAATATATAGCTTTTACCTTGTATGTTTTGGTAATTAAAATTAAACAATTTATAGACCAAGAGCCCAGGGGTGTTTTGTTAATAAAAAGTGTAATGGCTGGAACCGGTCTCAATTTTTCGTAAATACCTTCCTGAGCAAGGATCTGCAAGTCTGCAGACTCGTATCGGATGGGTGTCCCAGGCAGAACGCACTTTAGGGGTCAAAGTGGTAAATTTGACCTGTAAAGTGCGTTCTGCCTGGGATACCCATTCGATACGAGTCTGCAGAATTGCAGATCCTTGCTCAGGAAGGTATTTACGAAAAATTGAGACCGGTTCCAGCCATTACACTTTTTATTAACAAAACACCCCTGGGCACTTGGACTATTACAATGGCACATTAAGCCTTTTATACAAAATTATACAAAATAAACATTATACAAAATATTCATTATACAAAATAAACATTGCGGACTATTGTCTATTCTAAATCCTGTACATAGAGGACACTAACGCTTGATATCAGAGTATCGATGGCTGACGGAGACAGTGTCCTTGTGCTCCATGATCCACGCTAACCTCTCGTTCATCAAGTAAAGGGTTCCATCCCCTTTCTTATACTTGACCTGACTCACCTGCAGTAGGATCTCCTCACTACTGGTCATCTTTATCTCTCTGCAACACAGACAGCATGACTTTACATTTTTAAATTCCCTTGCTCTAGTCTTAGGAGGTAGGGAAGCGAAGTTATAAATGTTTTACAAAAATGAATAGAGTATTATCTTTTATTAATTTGTATTCAAATTACTAAAGTCTATTGTTTAGTTTAAAAATCCCCAAGGTTATAAGTATTTTGGGGATTGACCAATCAGGGAAGCCGCTGCCAACCTCTCACTTAAAAAAAGAAAACAAATCCCTACCTCAATAACTGCTGTAGGGAAAAAACCTTCTTCCCGGCAAAATCGTTCACTTTGTTTGAGGTTCAGGGAATCAGGGGAGAGGACTGGATTCTCTCCGCATGGATCATACAGGGGGAACTAAATACTGTGTCTACATAATAAATAGCTGGCAGTAGGAACCATCTACTGAGATTTATAAACATCATCTTTGATGTCTATTCCATCTCACTTTAAGTGCTGTAAAAATGTGGGCCTACCACCACCTATAACAACCCGTTCAACCAGCTTTCTTTAATATAAAAAAGGAAACGTCAAAAACATTAACAATGTCACTCGTTTTAAACACTGCTTAGCAACAAATAGAAATACACAAAGCAGGATGTAAAAATAAGTGGCGCTGCCTTGCGGCATAGCAGTTGAACTAGACTCTCCTTGATTGAAAGCTGGACTAGCTCACCCATAGAGAAAAGAGTGGGAGTCGGAACACTGTCTCTACACTATAGTAGAATAGAATAACAAGTAATCTCACTCACGTATTTCGGGCTTGCGATATATCGAAAAATGTCAAACGAAGAAAAGTTTGACCGCTAGGGCTACTTTTAGCGACACTCGTAATCGGGTGAGGTTATGAAGATGTCTTGTTGCCTGTCATGATGAAGGTTATGATGTTTTTTATTCCTTGTTTACCTGTGTTTATTAATTATCGCGTGTAAGAATCCAAAAAAGTGTGAAACGTTTGTCTTATTTTACTCTTAATTCTATTGAACTTTGATCTGTTGTTTTCAACAATTTTCACAATCAAAAACATGTGAATTATTTCTCTTTTTGACTCTATTCTATTATCTTTCTTTACGGTGTACCAATTCTAAAAACATTTACCTTTAATTTTGGGTAACCTATAGTAAAATGGTGATTAGAGGGCGGAGGTGCTGTGTTCAGTTTTGCAATGAAATACGTAAAACTCTAAGGTTTAAAAGGCCGGTTTTATTTACAGTCTCAGCAAAGGTAAGTGGCACTTATAATTAATTACTTTGTAATGATATAGTCAGTGTTCAGGTTAATGCAAAGCAGTTCAATCGGTTTTTCATTGAAATGTTGAGAAATTCATACAGAACTAGAGGAATATACCTTTGTTGAGGTATTTTCATATGGCATCTAAAACATAGCACACAGTTAAAAAACAGTTGACAGTGTAGGAAAATAGTTTTAAGGAACCAAGGTTAGCGTGAAATTTTGGGTGTAATTTAACATCTAGGAGTAATCTCATTGGCTCCCTCCCATTATTTTCCATGCTGTCAACTGATTTTAACCGTGTGCTATAGTGAAAACAAGGTGATAGTAAACTTTTATGACACTTCATGTACTTGTTGTTGGACATAATACATATCATACAGTTAGAGTCAAATACAAGTAATATACTTATAAAGAGTCTGACTCTGCCACTGAGAATGAAGCTGAATCCATTGGGTTAAACAATTTTACTCTTTCTTATCATCTGTTTCAATGCTACAAATATGCAACGTATGCATATTTCAGAGTATTGCCTTTAAATAATCAAATATATAATATTATAAATATATATTTATATATATATATATATATATATATATATATTATATATATTCCTACGATCGGCTATGCAATATATTACTAGAAATGTCACATATAATTTGTTTGTAACTCGTATAATTTTTTTTAGCATGTGTGGCAAATGTACATTGAGTGAGAACTAGTTAAGACTAGAGTGGTTTGCGCCTTCCACTTCAAGGAAGAAACAATATTTGATCCCACAAGGTTGCTACCGGCTCTGGTAATGTATATGAATACTATTACAAAAAGCTATGGCTAAGGATAGGAGCAGTTCTCTCCATGTTTCCAATAAATGTCAGAAGTAAGTATATTGCAGGTAAGTATATTTATGAGGCCAAAATGTTTGATTTCATGGCTGGATATGTGTGCAAAAAAAATTGTGGGTCAAGAGTCCCATGCTGCATTCAAGAGCGATAAACCGGTTGAGGGCGTACTTATTGTGTCTCTTAGGGATTTCTATTTTGAACTCTATACTGCCACCAGGTGATTTAAGATTCCGTCACCATCATAGGAGCAACCATAGACATGTTGTCACCAATGACAAAATAATAGAGGCGAAACTTTTTTTGTATGCTTGAGCTCTGTGGAGAAGGAACTTTCCTCTCTAGGATGCTCTGTTTATGAAGAGAAGTTGTCTTCATACATCATTGCATTTTATCTTATTCAAATACAAGGATGTATCTGATAAGGTTAGATAGACTCTAGAACAAGCAATGTTAGGAAGGCAAGTAAACTCTTCAACGGTGTTAAGCAAACAAATAAAAGTTTTCTTTTAGGGAATATATATTTTTCAGGTTGCCCCACATAAACAACTATATTTGGATCATAATCGTAGAAAATTATTTATTGTGATGCATAATGACAATAATAATATGTAGGCTAATGACTTATACAATGAAAACCATATATGAATGAATAGCACTCAAGTTAAAAATGCATTTAATTATGTAGTTTACGATTTTAATATGGAGTCAATTTTAAACACTAATCTATGGTTCTATAACTTAATAACGGCAATGAAGAATTCCTCTCTCAATTTTCCAATATATATAGTTAACAGATTTTAAAAGGTGTCTTACATAGATTCCTGTCTTTGAAGTAATAGTTTTGTGAAATAAAGAAGTTATATTCTGCAAGAAGAGGCAATGAAAATAGTACCGCCGCTACTTGCAACAGCAAGTTATCGACAGACTGATTCTTTATTTAATACGTATGTATCAAGGAAACGGTCTTTAAGAGTTAGAATAAAGTATATTATTTTTAGTAGATCTATACTTTATATATCTTATAAAGATTATTAGTTCCTCTAAATATATTATTCCATTTAGAATACTCTTTGTTATATTAATAATAACTTACTTACTTTAATTTTACAAATTATTTAAGGTTAAATTAAATGTATTTACTATCAATAATGAATTTAAATCCTACTCAGCAAATAGTTGCATATAGTCATATGTTAGGAATCTATAATGGGCATTTGCTCCAAATCTCTTGCAAATTACTGAGTGCTATTTTTGTGTAATGAGACATGTATCATCTTTTGAAGAAGCACACATAAAAAGGATATAGCGAGACTTGTAGAGATATTTTTGTGCCTCTATCACTGAACATAGAGCCGACATATCATCCTGTATCTTTTGCAGGATTATATTATAGTGTGTATCTTGTACAGGAAGATATTGTTAAGATTCTCTGAAGTTTTCTTTCTTTCACATATTTCCTACATCCTACATAGTACTACTCCACCTCAATCAAGGTTTTGAGGTGGAAAAGGGTGTTCCTCATCATGCAGGTACAATGTACACCAGATACAATATTCAATATATGAGTATTTAACTTGGCCATAATATGTGGTTTGTAAAATATTAAAATATTCTGCTCCTATTCTCTCTTATGATTTTCTCTTTTCAGTTATCTGGCCCTAAAATTTATGAAACAATGCAGGCAATAAGGTTCTTGTCTCTCTAACATTCAGTTTGAGATTGTACTGAAACCTACTTCCTTTCACATTTCCTCAAGATGAAATGATAAATCTTTTTCAAGAACTTATTCTTTTGACTTTAGCTTCATGCATCACACATTCAGCCTATGTATATATACTGGGTTTGGGTTTATTATTAGTATTAATTAAATTTATGGAAGCTCATTAAATGAGCTTCCATAAATTTAATTATATACATTAAATTTTAATGTATGTCTCTTCAAATGATACCACCTTGAAGAGGAAATTAAAGCAAAGTGTTTCCTAATATGGATTTGACATACCCACTTATACTGTTTCACAGAGTGGACAAACATCATGGATTTACAAGTTGGAATAAATTTTATGATTTTGTACTTAAAGTGCAAATAGTTGTTAATTTATTACAACATACATTGTTGAATAAATATATTTCACATTTTTACTATGATATCTGTGTTCCTTACTTCTTTATCACCTTCCAATACCATTAAAATATACATGCTGTTTTCTGTATGTACTGTTGTTAATAAAATTAAAAGCTGACCCTGTAAAATTGTCGTACATAATAATATGTATATTTATACATATTAATATGTATTATTAATTGTTGATAGGGCATGTGACTTGGCAATGAAGATCTTTATGAGATTCTTATAAATGTTTAATAAGGCCTTACACCAATAAGAATTATTTAGTAGTTAATATTAAAAGGCAATCCAAGAACCAATCTACATGGAAACCAGATAATGGGAAAAAAATCGGACCAGCTAATTATTTTTTTTTCTCAAACAAGTAAAATTATAAGAGCAACTTATGGCTGTAAATTCCAACAGCTAGTATGGTATATTAAACCATGCCCAGATTTTCATATTAGGCCAACCTCATTGGTTCCTTCAACTATATTTCCCCATGCTGCAGCTGATGTAATTACTATAATAGATTTTAATGAAGAGGATATAATGGATTGTCGGTAATAATTATACACAATGTATTGAAGACTGCAGTCCTTGAAAAGCTTTATATAAAACATTTACAACTATAGTCGTATATAATAAATAGATTCAGATACATACTCACATAATATATTATATATATATATTATATATATTATATATATTAATATATTATATTATATATTATATATTTATATATATATACATATAATATTATTTATATTATATATATTATATTTTATTTTATGTGTTTATTTTTATTTATAATAACTATATAATATATAATAGTTTTATATATTTATTAATATTATATATTTATTATATTTTTTTATATAGTATAATATAATATATTTTTTTTATATATTTATGAGTTGTGTTTGTTTTATAGTCATATAAATGTATGCATAAAATAGGATAATGTTACAGTCAAGATTTCTTTTTTAGAAAACTTATGATTATAAATTATTATGATATTTTATATTATAATATTTAATATTAGGTAATTTTTTATAGTATATTTTTATTTATATTTATTATTTTTTATTTATTTATTATATTATTTTTATTTAGTATATAATATATATATAGTACTATATTCATAGGTGATATATAACTAGATTGATTGTGTATAGTATCTATTTTTGTACCAATAATGAATAATACACTAACCAATTTAATTGGAAATTATTATCCAAATTAGTCAAGTCTGTTACAGAAGACAAAAATTTTACCTCTCTGAGTTTAACTAGTTATACTATTGTAAGGCAATCTGGTTAATATAGTAAATAATCATTTTAAGGATTAGTTATCAGTTTGCCTGGATTATTCCTCTAATTATACAATAATATTATGTAATTGATATCAATATTTATTTATGTCCACCATAGTGTATATTTTGACCAGACCAATTGTGTTTCTGTCCACAAAACTTGTTTGTTTTTTTCTTATCAACAATTTAGATATCCAGAATATGTCTCGCCTTCTATCTCAAAAATTATCTGTTGTATAATTTTCCTACGTGTAAGTGCTTCTGCATTCTATCTAGCCACTGAGATGCCCATTTTTAATATGTAGAAAAAATTATATGTAACTGCTAGTGAGGCATATACTTTGTCACATGATTATTACTACGCTCTAAATATCAAGAGATCTTGAGCTTAAGAACTATCATTTATCATGATCATAGTCTTTTGTTATTAGATTTTAGAGTTTTAGTTGTAACATGGTACTATCTCAAGAATTATTCGATAGGCTCTCTTAATTGTCCTCTCTACTTCTATAGTCCTTTACGAAATCTTATACATCATAGATTTTTATTCAAAAATTTACTCAAATTATATACCTATGTCTCCACCAGTTACAATCACTAATTGTTATAGTTTGTTTTTATATATCATTCTCTATTTAAAATCAAGGCTTTGAAAATGTTATCAAAAATTAAAAGAAATTGAATATGTAGGACATTGTATGATAATGTACTTTCTTTTTTAGACGAAGTATAAACTAATATGTATTTATATTGTTATTCGTGTAAAACATTAAATTGTTCTTCATTTTTATTTGACCATATACTTTTTTGTGATCAAGTTTCAATTACATCGAGTTTAAAGTGATGATATAACTTTTACCCTTTTCCTCCCTAATGGGTGCGTGTAGACCAGTCTTTTAGTCTAGTTCAACTAACTACGTCCGTTTAGGTCAGTGCCACATTTTTTAAGTTATCTTACAAACTCGTTTGTCTATTAACGTTCAGTCCGATATGAGCCAAATGGTCACGATTAGGTCATAGTACGCAGCTTGTCCAGTTGTATAATATTTAGTCCATTTAGATGCTTTTCACATTTTCTTTTCCTTTTAAATATATGGAAACTCTCAAAATGATTTGTTAAGTCAGCCGTGGATGATTAGATGTAGTACTTAGATATTTTCCTATCTTATTGATGGTAGATAGTTTCTCAATAACACCTATATTAAATATAATAAAAAACTTTTACTATTCCTAGTTCTAATTTAAAAAATAAGTGAAGAATGCTTTCGACTCAAGGCGTTAGGGATCTTGTGGTGCTGCAATGTAGATATTTCGGGCAGGAACTATTAGAATTCAAGTGGTGTATCTCACTCTCTCTTCTCTCATTTTTAGTTCCTGTTAAGGCTGGGTAGTTACAGAACACTGTCTCTACCGCCAATCTCCCTCTTATGCTTACATTTTACTTTAGACGGAATGATATTTAATCTTAATGAGCCTCAGGTTCTAGGAGTTCAATTAAGGGTAGTACTTTAGGCCTTTGGTGTTTTTCTTCTTTTACTATCAATTCTTGTAGTATACTGTCTATGAACCCATGTGACCCAATATACTATACAGATTCTTTTCAACTTAGTAATAGTTTCGATTTTCAAATTAGGTTATATTACTTAATATCTAATCTTAGTAGTACTTTTACCGTTGTATCATCTAACTATGCATGGGCCAAATCCTATCAAATCCTTCCCTTCTTCTACATAGAGAATGAAACAAATTGCTCACTTATATTGATTTTATAAAACTTATGTATTGTGATAGCTGGACTAATTCATAATGAAGACTATGTTTAGATCGGCCACATACAGACAAGTTAAAATTTATCCTATCAATTAATACTAAAGAATTGGTACCGAAATTCACATTACAAATTCGTGTAATAACAACGACTTATAATCATTTATAATTTATATTTGGGCTAATATTGGTTAGAATAGAGTTTATTGTTATTTTATTAATTACTATAATTGGTCTATTTAAATATAAAACTGTCCAGGAGTTCACTTATACATTATCGTGAATTGATTTTTATTATTACTAAATTACATTTCACATTTTTTTTGTTTTTACAATAATACGACATCCTGTCATTTTTACTACCGGTCAGCCATTTGTGATATAATATCGAGTGTTAATATACTCGGATTATTCGAATTTGTAAAATTGGGCGAAGGTTTTTAGTAATTTCAAGTGAGTTATCACTTGTTATTCTATTTCAACTATTATACTCTACACCCAACCTATCATTTTTATATCCCACTCAATTTACAAACCATTCAAAGAATAAAAGTTACCTCTTGTATCGCACTTGTAGATCAAAACTTGATTTCAATGCGGCGATATTCCATCCATTATTACAGAAACAGCAGCATCTTGTGCTGACAACAATATGTGTTTTCCGGTGAGCAGCCAACAAACTGACATTACAAGCTGAAGTATTATTCGAAATCAAGGCGATCTAATCGCACATGCCAAAATTAATCCTTTAAATTAACAATAAAAATTATACAAAATGTAATTGAAGATAAATATAAATTATAAATACAATATTTATAAAATGCTTTTTATAAATATTTCTTTCCCAAAGTTCTTCTTCTTCTTTTATTTTTAATGACTTACAACTGAATATGTTTGACAATACTACTATTTTAACTAACTTGTCTTTCCTAAGTTAATGAAAAAATAAAAAGCTTACCAAGGTGTATTTAGAGATATATATATCTTATAGCTAAAGTTTTTATATAATAGTATACTTTAGTGAATAGTTATATTTTATAAACTTTGACTTATAGTATTAGTTATATCTAATATATTTATTATATTTAGATATTAATTATCTTTTTTATTATTTATATATATTTATATATATTTTTTTTATATATACGTATATTTATATATATTATATATATATAAGTATATTATTATAGTTATATTATATTTATTTTATTTATATATTATATTATATTTAAATATCATAATTTAGTCAATTGTGATAATATAATAAGTCTTTTTTTAAGATTTTTACTTGTATTCTTTCTATTCTCTGGTATTATGATATCTAACTTATTAGCCTCAAAGCAATAACTATATATTTATTTATCAAACTGGAACCGTGTATAAATTGAAATATTTGGTGTTTAGTACGGGGTGCCACAGAACTTTTCCTCATTAGATCGGATTCGCTACGCTCATCCTCCCTACTTTAGACTCGCTTCGCTCGTCCTCAGATAGTAAATACGGCACTTATTTACGTGGTTCCCAACCTCAATTTATCTGAAAAAAAATCTAGTGGATTTGGGTAAAAGGAACTTATAAGGTCTGTTCTAAACTCCATTAAAAATCCTCATAGTTTTGATTTGTATTGGAGTTAAGACATGAAGAAATCACAAGTTTTTTGCTATGAGAACAAAAAATATTTTGTAATTTTGCGGGCACTTTATACTTGGGATCCCATTTTATGTTGGGAACCAAGGGTCACTTTCGCCTATATTATCTTATTTACTTGATTATCGATATTTTCTTTTCCCCCCTTCTCAACACAATACAATGCCTCTTTGCTTTTCACATCCCCTATTAAGATTGTTAAATAATTTTCTTTTAACAGAAAATACATTAAATTAATATTTTCTTTTAAGATTGTTAAATAAATTTTTCTTTTATTTATAATTTAGTAAATATTTCGGTACCTGGTGAATAATTGCCCTATATCGCCATATTTACTTGGGTCCCAACTTTATGTTGGGAACCAAGTAAATAAGTACCGTAAATACATCCGTTTTATTACCAGCGGTTGCCCATCCAGGCACTGACCACGCTCGATGGTGATGACTTTTATGAACCAATAAATTTATCCTGTTGAAACTAAACTTATTGCACTTTCCAATTTTTTAATAAATGTACACAAGTTATTCAATAAAAATTACACTAATTCTCATATTGAGATAAAACTTGGTACACATTTTAGTCTTAGTTATGGCTAGAGTGTCTGTATAATCATACAGGTATGATTATATATATGTATATATCATATATGTATGATTATACAGGCACTCTAGTTATGGCTACATAGGAGCCAATGCTCAAATTCATCTCAACATTTTTTGCATTTTATGATTTATCAAAATTTTTTTGGGTTACATCATAAAAAAAATTTCCAATACAAATACATCTATTGATTGATTTTTGTACTAAGTTTCAACAACTTGGATAAATACATGGGGAGCTACGATAATAACAGACACACACAGACAATTAGATGCAACTTAGCACATAACGTAGCCTTATACATAGTTACATGTTCAATCTAATCGCAACATTTATCAGCATTTTATGATTTTTCGAAATTTTTTATGATCTATTATCGTGGGGATAATGACGTCATAAAATAATTACTTTCCGAATACCTCAACTACACCTATAGACCGATTTTTGCACAAAGTTTCAACTCTCTAGCATGGGAGCTACGATGGTAACACACACATACACACACACGCATACACAGACACACACACGCATATCCAGACACACATACACACACACGCATACACAGACAGACAACTTTGTGAAAACCACTCAGGAGGCTTTCAAAACACCTGAAACAAACAAAACAATGTCATTAGAAAAATTGTTCACAAATCAAGGAATTATATACAGATTAAAATTTAACTTATAAACCAAAATACCAATAAAAAAATATACTTTGAAATACAGAACTGAAAATATTCAAGAAATACAGAACCTGAAAATATACAAAAAATACAGAACTGAATATTATTTACAAGAATAAATACTTGAAAATATACAAGAATACGACTGAAAAATTACAAGAAAATACAGAACTGAAAATATACAAGAAATACAGAACTGAAAATATACAAGAAATACAGTATTCCAAAGGTAATTCTTCAGCCAAGTGGACTCCAGCGCCACAATTTTTAACTTCTTGAGCTAATAAATAACGTAATTCTTTAACGAGATCAGCAGTCATTTTAAAATGTACTATTATTTCTACCTTCATTTTATCACAACAATAACTATCCCTTTGTCATATTTTAGGTGATCACAAGTCTTTCTCATTATGCCTGCGATGTTTGGTACGAAACAGTAAAAAAGTCAGAAATATAAATTACAACTAAACCTGTTTGTTTGAAGTGAGTACATATCGCAGGAAACCCCCGACCACTCTGACGTCATTCAATATTCACAATTAAAAATAAAAAAAAACAAATATGTCTGACAAAAATTAAATTTATACTTTTATGAAATAAAAACTTTTTTAAAAAAAATTAAATAACCCCATTAAAGATACAAGTTTATTAGACGTCATATGTCAGTCTATTATTTAGTGTTGTAATTTATTGAGGGACATATTTAATTGTTAAGTTTTTTACCTGAATTTTCAGAGTTGCAGGAGGAATACTAAATATTATTAAGGACGTTTAGTTTATAAAGGAACTTACTCTTGTAAACATTGCTTACTAATTTTGCTATAGATTAGAGAACCAAGTATTAAATTATTTCTTAATTTAAATTGTATTATAAAGAAAATATTTTTCTCAACATTAATAAATTATTAAGATTTTAAATAATAGTAATTTAATTATTTAAAAAATTTATTAACGAAAAGGTGTTAAGTAATAAAAAAAATGTTGTGTAGTGTAATTCGATATTTATAAATTAAATAAGTGAAGATGAAAAATTGACTAGGCAAGTGAACAAAAACATAAAACTAGCGATTGGTCGATTTCTTATGTTCGTAGCATAAAATTTAAATAGGAACAATTTGCGAATGAACAAAAACTTATCACTGTGATTAGTTAATTTATCTCATAAGTATCACCAACTTTAAAAAACGACTTATCACAGTATTATGTTTTTCCTTAATTATGAGTTAACAAAAACATATCACTGTGATAGGTCGATTTATCACGAAAGTAGCATAAACTATAAAAAGGATCTATCACGGTTTCATGTTTTTGTTCGCTCACATTATTCACATATAGTATTTTTAATTTTAATTTTATAGTTTTATTTAATCACTATACAGTGTGTCCCCGGATGGGGTTGCCTATACGTGTAAATGACAAAAAATTTCATTTTTCGAAAAAAGTAATTCTTGATAAAAGCTCCTCCATGTTTTTAAACTAAGATTTTTCATAATCTCAAAAACTGCAATTATTGAAAAATGTACGAAGAGTAAAGTAGGCTTAATTTGACTTTTCGAAAAAAAAGTATTCTTCATAAAATTGTTTATTGTCCCCCTGAGACAATTTCACAAAAGAAATTTAAAATACAATTTTTTAAAATTCACCCATCTTACCTTATCACCCAAATTTCGAAAAAATTAAAAGTTGTTTAATCTGGATGAATGATACATCGTTTTAAAAGTCTTGACTAGTGGAACAAAAATGGTAGTATTGTGTAAACTTCGATTTAAGTAACACTAACTGAGATATTTTAATAAAACGGGAAAGTATTAATTTTACTTAACAATAACAAATAAATACTTTCCCGTTTAATAAAATATCTAAGTTAGTGTTACTTAAAGCGAAGTTTACAATACTACCATTTTTGTTCCACCAGTCAAGATCTTTAAAACGATGTATCATTTATCCAGATTGAAAAAATTTTAATTTTTCCAAAATTTGGGTGATGGGGTAAAATGGGTGAATTTTGAAAAATTGTATTTTAAATTATTTATGGGAAAATTGTCTGAGGAGGACAATTAAACAATTTTATGAAGAAAACTTTTTTTTTCGAAAATCAAAATAAGCCTACTTTACTCTTCGTCCCATTTTTCAAAAATTGCATGTTTTTTACTCTCACTATGCTAAGAAAAACATAAAACTTGAGTTGCTAGATTTTAAAAATTTATGCTGCTTAGACTAGACATCAACCAATCACAGTGTTCTATCATATCTTACTCGCTTGTTTATTATTTCATTAGAACATTCATTTTTAGGTCTTGATTATTCTTAGAGTTTCCATTAATTATTACAGTTTCACTACTTTTAGATTAAAGTTAGATGAGATTATATTTATGATGCTACATTCGTTTCAATTTGGTTATAACTTTTATTAAATAATTATAAATACAAAACTAGTATGAAATTTGCTTCATAGTTGTCAAATTTTAAAAAGTAATTGTTAATTAATTAATCATGATGAAAATATTTGTTGTATCGTTTATAGTGACAATTAATTATAGTTTTTCGATTGCTGCTAGTCAAAGACTAATGCCAAGTAAGTATTATTCTGACTGTCATTGCCTGCTTGGCTATATAATGTAGAATAAGCATTGTGGTTTTATCCAGTAAAGTGATGCCAAAAAAACCGAACCGTGCCCATTCTATGCATCAACAACCAATATTTTCTGTATTCATGCGAAGTAGACAATGATTGTTTGGGGGAAGCATAGAGATACATTACTAGAGGGGTCTTATTGTTTGAGTTTTGAAACATCGAAAAAGTAACCTGAACACCTTCGACTATCAATATAATCAAATAAACAGAACAAAAATACAGACTCTCACATAGTAGAATGTTTAAAATACAAATCAAAACACAAAAAATGTGAGGAAGACAAAAACAATTGATATATTATAACCTTTACTCACTCTTTAGAGGAGGGTTTAATGAGGTTACACAGAGCCCCTGAGAGCCCCAAAAAGATGTTTCAGGCCTCTCAATGTAATGAGATAGGATATGCCCCCTCTAGTATATATTTCTATGGGGGGAAGTTACAGCTTAAGCGCTAACTTTGTTATCAGTTACTATGTTGTAAAGCTTGAACTAACGTAGGAATAATAGTTATTTATCTCCAGACGGTATATAATACGAAATTTAATGACTAGATTTAAGAGAGTAAAGAATCACTTTTCACTCCCAAGGGAGTAAAAAGTACTTTTTACTCCCTTGGGAGTGAAAAGTACAAGTTGCCAACTTAACTTAATAATCGACAAACTGAATAATATATAATTATTTTTATTTAAAACTAAAGATACCTATAATATAAAAGATTTACAAGAATATAGTGTATGTGAAAAAAGAATATCTAACATTACAATCATGTTAAGTAGAAAGTTTGTAATGCTAATAATAATATAAGATAAATATAATTTAAAAAATAAAACTGGTTTTATTTTTAAAAGTAAAAAAATAAGTTGGCTATCCTGATTTTTTAAAATCACTTTAAGATTTGCATACTCATTGTTTTTTTTTTTTTTCGACAAAATATCATTAAATCAAGGTTTTTTTAGTTTTAAACCTTAGCTTTAACTGTATAACCTGTGTTAAACTTTATATATTTAGATTAAAATATTACTATAATAACTGCTCTAATATTCTACTATCTAATATTTCAATTATGTCAGATAATATTGTGTGCTATTTTACTAATTTTAATAATACACCTGCCTGACATAGCTATGAAGCGAACTTGGTAAAAGAAAACTTGTTACCAAAGAAATTGAAAAAAGTCAATGACAAGAGCATGTTAACAATTTTTAAAAGTTGGTGTCATGATCATAATATACAAGAAGTAAGTGAAAATGTATTGCTTGTTTATTTTAATAATGAATGAAAAACAAAACAAGCGTCAAGTCAGTGGTCGCTGTATAGAATGATAAATCATCTTTGCTTGTGAGAGAAAATGTTAATATCAAAGCTATGCATCACTTTAGCATTATTAAAAAGAAAAAACGAAGGTTATGTTGCAAAGAAAGCGAATGTTTTTAATAAGAACCAAGTTGAGAGTTTTTTGCATATTCACCTAACGACGAGTTTCTTATGATAAAGGTAAGTAATTTTCAGTTGAAAAAAGAATGAAAAAAAAAAACATTTTTACTTTATTTTCAATGTCGACGTCTGGAGATAAAATCTTGTATGCACCTAGGGAGTAAAAATGCCATTATTCCCTCGCAATAATTTCCTCCCTCGCTTCGCCTCGGAGATAACTAGCTTAATAACTCCCCGGCTTCGCTAAGGAGTTAAATCAATAAAATTCCCTCGGCTTCGCCTCAGATTTTTAAATCCTTTGGTTCCTCGCTTTCGCCTCAGGAACCAACATAATGCTCAGGGGAAATGACTGAATTCTTTACT
This sequence comes from Microvelia longipes, assembly GCA_018340805.1. NCBI lineage: Eukaryota > Metazoa > Arthropoda > Insecta > Hemiptera > Veliidae > Microvelia > Microvelia longipes. The sequence continues at coordinate 51,517,666 of JACMZG010001870.1, read as the reverse complement.
CCCTTGGTGTATAAACTATATTTAAGCCAGTTGTAGCCGCGTTCTTTACGATTAAAGATTTAAAGATATGCTATGCGATACATATACTTGGATCACACGCAGGGTTTCGCAGGGGGTTCAATCCCGTGTTTAATCCCGTTGGAGGTTAAACCCTAACTGTTCACATGGTATTTTTTTAACCATCTCTTCTAAAATAGAACTTTAGAAATTGTCAAAAAATATTTGATTCTTAAACCATCTCTTTTCAAAAATTTATGATAATTATATGTTGGATTTAACAATACAACCTTACTTATAGAGATAAAATCTTTATAAAAAACTAAACAAAGATTAACTATCGTAATAAAAATTACAGACATAGCACAAAGCTTCTATGCTTATTTTATTTTAGCGAATTTTCTTGGAAGAATTCGCTGTTTAAAGTTTTATAGAAGTATACTTATACACATGTCTTTAGTCGATTTTAAGCGTATTCAATTTGGTCTAAGAATTCTCGAGATGTCAACAAACAACTGGTTTAGGATATTTCACAAACAAATATACTATAGAGATATATTACTAGAAGGGCCCTGTCGGTTAAATTTTGAAACATCGCAAAAGTAACCTGACCACCTCGCTTAGAAATCAAATGTAATAATTAGTCACAATAACTTACATAGTAGAACGTTTAAAATAAAAATCAAAACACAAACAGAGTGCGGAAAGACGAAAACAATTGATTTATTATTACCATAGGTCATTCTTAGGGGAGGTTTCACAGAGCCCCTGAGAGTCCCAAAAAGATGTTTCAGACCTTTCAATATACTGATATAGGCTATGCCCCCTCTAGTATATATCTCTATGCATATACCTATGTCAAATTCTTTATCTACTTGGCAAGCCCTTTCAGTAAATACAAGTATACGTATATAGTTATATATTGTATATGCACGTATTATAACGTATATACACGTAAAATACACGTATAGAGGCTTACCCGAACAGTCTTTTTTACATGTCCGCCAAACGCTGGTAGCAAATAATAATCCTAGAGAAATAAGCAAGTACCGCATTTGTTAAAGTATTTTAACGATATGCAACACAGCTGGAGCTTCCGCTGTCTCCCTAGTTTTTTAACTACAATCTATACACACAAAAAAGTTTCAAGGTCATATTTGGCTAACTCATCCAAAAACTCACTCCACAGAACTCTTTTAGAAAACTATCACAATTCGCAATATCTGAATAATTTGCCGTCATAATTAGAAAAACTATTAAATTACAATTAAGGAGGGACGAGTAGCCGAGGATCAGTCTGTCAGTCACTATGGGCATTCGCGTCTCGCATGTTTTTAGTTTATTAGCTTGTTTCGTTTTATGTCAGGGACAAGACTGGGCCATAGACATCATACATCATACCGTTATTATGACTACTCTATGATGCTCACTTCTTTGATATGATATTATGTGAATAGTATTGTTTGTATTAACATTCTAGATGGTCTTTTCTCATGTTGATATATATATGATATTGTATGTTATAGTAAATCTCTATGATGCTCACATTCTTTTTTTATGATTATGATATATGTGAATTAGATAAGTGTCATTTAACCATCTTCTTATGATGCTCACTTTTTGATTATGATATTATTGGATAGAATTTTTTAGTTATGTTATTAACATCTCTATGATGATTATAACTTCTTTGTATATAGGATATATGTAAGAAATTAGTGTATGTTATTAGATCACTCTATTTGTCTCACTACTCTTCTTGATATGATATAGTACGGAATTAGATATTTGTATTAACTATCTCTATGATGCTCAACTTCTTTTATTTGGATATATTGGAATTAGTATGTATTAGCATCTCTATGATTGCTCATTCTTCTTTTGATTTATGGATATTATGGGTTAAGGATTAGTAGTGTTATAACTTATCTCTTATATGCATTGCTCATCTTTCTTGATTTATGAATCAGTATAGGAATTAGTTATTGTATTATACATTCTATGATGTCTCTCACTTCTTTGATATGATGCTATGGAATTGTATCGTATTAATCAATCTCTATGTATGCTCACTTCTTAGTTTGATATGGATATATGGAATTAGTATGATTAACATCTTTTGTATGCTCACTTCTTTGATATGAAGTTATGGAATTTAAGTTAGTGTATTAACCATCTCTATGAGCTACTTCTCTTTGATACTGATAGTATGGACTTATTACTTAAATGTTTATTAACATCTCTAGATTTGCTCATTCTTTTGAAAGATTAGTTATGTGTAATTTAGTATGTATTTTTCACATCTTCTAGAGATGGCTCAACTTAATTTCTTTGTTTGATATGATATATGTGAATAATTAGTATTGTAGTTATTAATAACATCTCTATGATGCTCACTTCTTGATTTAGAAGTATGGAATATTAGATTAGTATGTATTAACACTCTATTTGATGTGCTTCATCTTCTTTGATATGAGTATGGAATTATTTAGTATTAGTGTATTACATCTCTTTATGAATGAGTTAGCTCAACTTTCTTTGATATGATAGAAGTTATGGATATTAGAGTATGTATTAACATCTCCTCATGTAATTGCTCATTTCTTTTGATTATGAATGTATGGATTTTATTATGTATGTTATTTATTAATCATCTTCTTTTATGTTGCTAGCATTCTTTTTTTTGATTTATTGATATATTGGATATTTTAGTATTATTAACTCTCTTCATGCATGCCACTTCTCTTGATTAGCAATGTTTATGGTATATATAGAAGTAGTAAGTAGTCAGGCTATAACTGTTATACATGTTATTAGTATACAAGATTTTACTAGATATATTAAATATTAAGTAGAGATGCTTTTAAATTAATAACATAGAGTATTAGTACGTTATATGGACATATTACATAGGAGAATGGAGAGGGGGTGTGGCTAGCGCGCAGATAGTGAGAGAAACGTGTGGGCTTCAGCGTCCTCACGTATGTAGCTCCTGGTGTAGACAAAGACGGAAATCTAAGCAAAAAAACGATTTACTCTAAACTGTATTATTTTGCTGGTGGATGTAAAAATTCATTCGTCTTGAACATATATAGTCCAATCTTGAATCTCTAGCCTATTTAGATCATATCTAAACAACCGACTGCTCGCATGTCTAATACTTTCTTATTCCATTTGGAATTACCTCAGAGAAGACTTATTTTCAACTTGACTGATTATCATCATATTTCTTTATTATTCTTAGTCGATTCTACAGACTCTTAATTTATATACCTCACTCGATCTCAGGATTTAGAAAACAATGTATATCTAGACAAACATAAAAAGTATTTTGTATGAGGATGATTCGTAACCTATAAATATATTTTAAGAGATTGACATATGTTAGTGTACATTAAGTATTCCTCCGATTGCTAAAACTGGTTAAATGTTATGTATATATTAAATTTTTAATGTATTGCAGGATCGGAGAGAGATAGTATCTCAGTAAGTGTTATTATTTTATACACTGTCAAACATGAACGCTCTAATATAATTTATATAACAACGTAGGGTTATGTTACACGGTTATGGCTGTGACGAAGAGTATAGCTTGAGGTGGTGAAGCAAAGGGATTATCCAGGCGTGGTAGTTTATAGCAATGATTCACGTATATGGTTATACTTCCACATATCTAACACCTAAAACTAATCCACGAATCTCATCATACAACCATCTCACTCCAACACTAAGCTTTAAAACTCCTTATCTTGATGAATAAAGAATATTTAATCCATAATAACGCATACACAAAAACTAGTTAATCATATTATTATATGTCGTAGTGTTGTATATAGTTTAGATGAACGCTACAAATAGATAAGTCGAAATATGATGTTAACGGTGTGATAATCATGGTTCTAATCATTTGTGGATTAGATACATAGAGGATCGTGAACTATCGTCAGCTCGTGTTCGATCTCAAGAGTCATTAACTTTCGTTCAGCCGTCCATCAGCGTTATTTTACTACAGTCGAGAAATCACACTCCTGTTATCAGCACTGACGCTTGATTCTCACTTTCGAAACATCCGGAGACGCAAATTCAGCCATATGCTTAAGTCCTACAGGGCATCGGCACTAGGCCGCTTAGCTCTCAGTCGTTGTTGCTCACATGAAACCTCTCGGGCCGCCTCCCTGTGCCCGTTACGCTGTCTCCTCTTACTGTATGACCACTGTAATTCGCGGGCCTCTCGTATGTGACTCGACTGTCGCGCTCATCTGGCATCTTCTCTAGCTTTAAGACCTTCACGGTCTTTTTCGTCGTCCTACGCCTGTAGCAGCTTTTTTTCACGACACATCTTTAGATGCAAAGCGTCTATGCCTTGACCTGATCCGACTGTTAGCGCGTTCCGCTGATAGGACGCGCTCTTCCATGGTGCTCGCATCGCGCCCTCATATGGCATGCATCGATGAACTAGTTCGCGGGAAACCTACCCCTTGATGGCCGACTTGCTCTCTCGACGCAAAACGAACTGTATTAGCCGCCTGGCTGTGAGCGCACTGTCCCGTGTGCGGCCCTCGATCTTTGTCTGACCTGTCTCCTTCGCACTCTGGTGCACATCAAGCATTCTGGTTGCTACCACTTATGCAGTTGTGTTTGTTGGTGTCTAATATCATTTCGTCAACTAAGTATTCAGATTTACATAGTTCGTAACAACTGAATGAAATATCGGACTATTGAAATAGATAAAACATAATGACACCAGTGTTAATATAAGCTTGAATTTTCAACCTAGAAATTTTGTATTATGTGTAAGGAAAAAATATTGTTGGATTAGTCCTTACATGAATTATATCTTTTTATTGCATTGATATAGCGTCATGCAGACAAATAGCGATAAAATTGACAATGTATAATAAATATGAATATGTTTGTTTTTTTATTATACATTCCAATACAAAAATATCTACTCAGACTAGCGTATCTTTTCAAGGTTACAATAAGCATTTTACTCTTCTAGAAGATTTGTCTCTTTGTAGAATTCTGTGATATACATGTGTTTCTATGGAGGCACTCGTATTATTATAGTAGATTAATATGATGCAGATTTGAGTAATTCTGATCACACGGTCCCAAACACCAGAAAAATTAACAAAAATTTTATAAGTACCAGCGAAACTTGTTAGGAATCGGATCATCTTAGAGGCACCTTAATGTGTTACAAATTATGTTTAGAATCGCCTCCTTTTATTTTGTCCTATATATCGCCTTACACTCTATATTTACGTTTATGTGAATGACTTCTACGATACCTGTATGGTTTATGGTGGAAGGGGGTCCTCTTATTGTTAAACTCTATGATGCTCACTTCTTTGATATGATATATGGAATTAGTATGTACCGATTAGTTTGCTACTATCGGTTACTACTCGGTGACTACTCGCTAAACATTTACTTCTTCTGTACTTCTTTCAGATTCACCATGTGAAAGTATAGATGGTACTAAAGGTACTTGCAAGAGATTGGACAGCTGTAAGACCGGACTCAACAGTCTCCAGTCTGGTCGGGCTCCCAGGATATGTTCCTTCCAAGCAGATCATCCGGTGAGCTTTAACCTACTATCAAGGAAATGTCAATTTTTAAGTTTGCATTTCAAGTGGAAGACATTTATTTCATATGTCAATTGAGCGTCAATTGCCAGCCAAAACTCTTAGAGGGGGACCAATCTCTGAGGGGGCAAAATTCACACATCTACTATGGAATTCTTCTAAAATCTACTTCGTTACAGGGCGAAATGTTTTCAGGGGGGAGCGATGCCCCCTTCAGGCTCCTACCTGGCCACGGGTCTTGGACCCTCTGGTAATGTAAAAAGACCAGCAAGGCTATGTTATGTTAGGACTTAAGGGTTACCATTAAGAGACTGTATTCACAAATCAAACTTGGCTGTTTTTATAATACGATTTGGAGTCCAACCTCTAAAGGGTAAATATAAAGTTGAATTGTTAAGCATAAACTGTTTGTGACAGATTTTATGTTGTCTAGTAGTTAAATTATTAAGCATAAACTGTTTGTTACAGATTGTATGTTGTCCAGTAGTTGAATTGACAACAAGCGCCAACCCTGCTTTTAACATATTTTCATCAGAGCCATCAACCTGGTCAACTCCATCAGAGTCAACGTCTAAACCATCTAATTCATCAAAGAAACAGGTGTCTCATGTTACTGATTCCCCTGTCTCTAAAGGGAAGCCAAGCCGAATAACCACCCCACCAACCCTGTCTCCTGCTCAGATAGCTAGACAAAGTACAATCTCTTTCATATATTTTTTTCTTAAATTTAAACCACTAATAATATTACATTTGAATGAATCAAAGATGTGGTGTATCAGAGGAAATGTAAAAACTTACCTCACTTGAGTTGATCACGATTTAAGTTTAAGTAGAGTCTTGACTGTTGGCAAGAATCTATCATATAACACTGTCATAAAAATGAATAGCAAAAAAATATGTCAGGAATTATTCCAAAGCAAGTTTCGTCTGAGGAGGTACCTTAGATAAGTACTAGTTGATCAAACTTCGAATATATAAATTTAAAAAATAAGATTGGCTAAACTGAAATAAACTTGATCCTTTCTTCATGAACCCTTTATAAATAAAAACTAAATAAACGACTAAATAGTTGTGGCTTAATATTTAGGATTATCCAATCTGAACATTATAAAATACTAAGTCGTGAAACTTTTATACCAGTTTTGGCGTGCCCAATTTAACTGTTCCGTTTCAGCTCCAAACAGGGTTGCAATATAGCAAACTATGTTTTCAACTTAACATAGTAAACAAAGTGGTAGTGCCTGGAGTGTGAATGTAGTTTATGAATTGATTTTTCTCTTTGTAGAATGTGCTGAATACGCGAAGAATGTGATTCAAGAGATGGAATCACCAATACTGACAAGTGATCACACGGTGACTATAGACACGTGTGCAAGAGTCGAGGAACCTTTGGTTCTCGGAGGGGAAAATGCCAAGCCTAGAGAATATCCACACATGGTATGTATATTATTCTCCACTTTAAATAATTCCATGAGACGGAATCAACAGTAGTTCCTCTTCATTGACATCGGTGGCGGGCTGGGTCTTAAGGATCCCAGGATTAAAATAAGATGGAACCAATAAATCTATAGACCAATAGACTCTATAGACTTTATTTATTCACTAGATGACCAGGAACAAACTAAGGTTAGGGATTTAGCAAATCGAAGAAGGTCATAGAGGAGTAAACATCTAACTAAGTTACAGAGTAAATCATGTTGAATAAGATCATAGGTGCAGGGTAGATGTGTAGTTGAGCCTCAAGTACTTGTAAAGTTGAGCCTCAAGTAGTTGTGTAGTTGAGCTGAGTTCACTCCCCATGGTTTGATTGCAGGCACTCATAGGATATCGTGAATCTAACCCAGAGTGGCTGTGCGGTGGCAGTCTTATTAGCGAGAGATACGTAATAAGTGCAGCACATTGCTCCAAACCTGCAAGCAAGTATGTCTGAACATTTGTCTTTATGAGTGGGGTTTTCAAAGGAAAAATGAGCTAATGATGTACTCTTTCTTATATCTTACAACTTTACAACCAAACTTACAATGTAAAGATTTTTGTTTTCTTACAACATAAGAAATACATTACATTGACATTACATTAAAGTGTGCTTGAACAAAGCGTAAGTGATGCCAGTTGTGGATCCAAAACCCCCATATACGAAGGAAAATCATTTTCCTTGAAAATATAGGAAATAACGAAAGCATTAAAATAAATGTTAAATCATTGGTTTTATCAGAAGAAAACATGTGATATTTGATATCTTGACTTATGGTTTAATATAAACTAGGAAAATAATTTCGTGAACCCATAGGGAAGGTAAAATTAAAAATTAAAAAAGGCTTTAAATGCTAAAATCTGATAAAGAATAAATGTTTAATCAGGAGATTAGATTACAGCAGGTAAAAGTATCTCCTATTCTTAATAGTTCTCTACCAGACGATTTTAAAAGAGAACGTATCCCATTTTTGAGGACTGTAATTTTTTTCGTATTATTTTAGTTTCTCTCTCCAACTTGGTTTGGTTCCACTCTAAATTTTGCTGGATGGTTTATCCAAAAAAACGATTTTGGTTCAAAAACGATAAATTTGAATATCATTTGATACTACCGAGTTTTGCAAAACATGAATAGTTGATACAATGTTTCACTATAATTCATTTGTTTTGCTTGCCATGGATGGTGGCGGTAAGAGAGCACCGCTCGTCTCTGGTAAATACTTTACATTATATTCTTCGGAATTAATTGAAGGTCAGAGTGAGTTCAGGCTCTGTCGGCGCCCTGATGAGACATAACAAAACAGAGTGGGACAAGACATTATGTAGAGCCATCAATAATGACGAATGTCGAATGATGGAACAGTTCCCAGATGTAGCATTGCATTTTGCTTGTTACATTTCCTAGGCGTGTCTCGCACAATTATATTGTGTTAAATTTGCATAGTTTAGTTTGATTATGTTGCACTTTATTTACAGAGGTCCGGCTCTATGGGTAAAACTTGGTGAACTGGACACATCGACAGACCACGACGACGCCACTCCAGAAGTGATGAGGATCGTAGAACGTATTGATCATCCCGAGTACAGCCCAGTTACTCTGTATAACGATCTTGTTCTGTTTAAACTGGAAAAAGATGTCACTATAACGACGTACATCAGACCTATATGTTTATCTATAGACATGGACATACGACAACCTGAGGCAATAGCCACGGGATGGGGACACACTTCCTGGGGTGAGTAACTATACACTATAGTTACTAACAAATGATTAACAAGTTCTTCCATTTACTATCATCTTTTTTGAGGGCTGTGTCATTTGAGAATATGTAACCCATATCAGTGAAAGTTCGAAGCAAATAACATATACTACCATATGTATAATTGATAAATTGGGGATCACATAAAGTATACTTTATACTAAGTATCAGTATACTAAGTACACTATAGATTATACATCGGAATAGTTATAATCAACTTTGGTTAAGTCCATAAACAAATTATTATTAACATTTACCGTGTGATCGACATGGAAAGACATTAGTAGTCAAAGAAAAGTTAACAAATAGTTTCATAGATCAGCCTGTCCCAGTGGCATAGCAAGTTCACAAAGCGCCCGCCTGCAAAATACAAAATGCGCCCCTCCGTATATATATATATATATATATATATATATATATATATATATATATATATATATATATATATATATATATATATATATATATATATATATATATATATACACACATATATATATAGCTTTGTATTAGTGCCCAAAATATAGTGCAGAACTGATTAAGAGCAAGTTCAAACATTTTTATTTATAATCTATATTGGATAAATAGGCGCATATTATTGCTGAAAATCCAACTGTGAAGTATAAACCAAAAACTTGATTAAAAAATATATTGGTAAGCAAAAAAGCAAGCCTTTCAAAGGAATTTGTCCAGCTTGTAAACCTACGCGCCAAATCTTTTAAACTGTTCTTCAGGTTGTTGTTGCTTCTACTCTAATTTTTGGCCTGGCGGGAAAACGGGTCGTGGATTATTACATTTTAAAATAATATAATTCTTTAGAAAAATATTCTTTCCGGTAATTATTTTTATAGACTAATTTTCGTTTGCATTATCTTTTGCGAACATTCTGTCCCATTCCTCTTGAATATCAATAATTGAGTAATTATTTGAGAGATAATTAATAATATTTTACATTTATATTCAATGCCCTATAAATATGTATACTAACGATAATTATATTTTTTATTTTTTCTCCTAGAAAGTTGCGCCCCTGCAGGCCTGGGTCCGCTTGCGGCCCCAGATCCTGCAGCCTTGATAGCTACGCCCTTGGCCTGTCCTAATAGGACAGGCCAGGGATTTAGAGCCCTCATCTAATTTCCTGAGTTGGCTTCGGATATAAAATTTACTACACGAACGGCTAAACCGTTGGATTTACAATCATTAGATGATTAGGTATTGCTTTCGGAAACTAATTATATCTTAGGAAAAATCACTTATTTCATCCCTTGACGCATAAATGACTGTTGTATGAACTTTTTCTTGGGATTGCTTGAACAGCTTTTGGTGTTCTTTTATAAGACAAGTTAGATCTCTATCATTGCTGGAAGTACAGCTCACGCGGTGAGCATATTATTATTTGCGGTGTAAATGCTGTAATTGGTCGATTTTATAGTGTATGGTATAAAATAAGAAACACCATAGTATATTTTCACTCGTAAGTTAAAAGATCGTAAAATTTTGGTTGGTTTGTTTTATGGTTTATTCCAAAGTTTATGTCATTCCCTTATTGCCCAATTCAAGATTTATGTTTGTTTGTTTACTGGTCAAGTATACTGACCTATATAGGCTGTGGCTTTTTGTTTGGACAGATGGAAAAGTTCTATATAAAGGCAAGGATACGGACACAGCGGAACAGTGGTCCCAATATTACGATATTAGACAGCAAATTCAACACGATTTTGAAAGTAACAGTTCAAACTTATGCTTCATGACATATTGCTTAGAGAAACGCTCTGCATGATAACGCAATGCATAAAATAACGTAATGCTTGGTAAAGTAACGCTTAGTAATGCTTGGTAAAGTAACGCTTAGATAACGTAATGCTTGGTAAAGTAACGCTTAGATAACGTAATGCTTGGTAAAGTAACGCTTAGATAACGTAATGCTAAACGCTTAGGGTAAAGTAACGCTTAGATAACGTAATGCTTGGTAAAGTAACGCTTAGATAACGTAATGCTTGGTAAAGTAACGCTTAGATAACGTAATGCTTGGTAAAGTAATAACGTAATGCTTGGTAAAGTAACGCTTAGATAACGTAATGCTTGGTAAAGTAACGCTTAGAGATAACGTAATGCTTGGTAAAGTAACGCTTAGATAACGTAATGCTTGGTAAAGTAACGCTTAGATAACGTAATGCTTGGTAATAACGCTTAGATCGTAATGCTGAGAATGTAATGATAAATAACGTAGTGCTTGATAACGTAATGCTTGATTATCTATTGCTTAACGATCGTAATGCTTAGAGAATGTAATGATAAATAACGTAGTGCTTGATAACGTAATGCTTGATTATCTATTGCTTAACGATCGTAATGCTTAGAGAATGTAATGATAAATAACGTAGTGCTTGATAACGTAATGCTTGATTATCTATTGCTTAACGATCGTAATGCTTAGAGAATGTAATGATAAATAACGAAAATTTAGACAACTTAGTGCTTGGTTACGTAATGCGCGATTATCCAGAGCTTAGCGATCGTAATGCTAGATAACGTAATATGCTTAGAGAACGTAGTGCTTAGTAAAGTAACGCTTAGATAACGTAATGCTTGGTAAAGTAACGCTTAGATCGTAATGCTGAGAATGTAATGATAAATAACGTAGTGCTTGATAACGTAATGCTTGATTATCTATTGCTTAACGATCGTAATGCTTAGAGAATGTAATGATAAATAACGTAGTGCTTGATAACGTAATGCTTGATTATCTATTGCTTAACGATCGTAATGCTTAGAGAATGTAATGATAAATAACGAAAATTTAGACAACTTAGTGCTTGGTTATGTATTGCTCGATTATCCAGAGCTTAGCGATCGTAATGCTAGATAACATAATGCTTAGAGAACGTAGCGCTTGATAACTAACTCAATGCTTAAAGAATGTTTTGTTGGATGTTATACTTACAGAACGTATGCATAAATAGCAATTGACGCTTATTAAATGAAGTTCTGTCTGTGCTTACTAAATACCTTATTAGTGTTTCACTTGTTCACTATAGCCTGCCTCCTTACTCATTTATAAGTATATACTTTCTGATTATATATATATATATATATATATATATATATATATATTATATATATATATATATATATAGTAGGGGAGAAAAGCCGATTCTGGAGCCGCCACCTCCACCGCCACCACCACCTCCACCGCACCTCCTCCTCCTCCACCGCCACCACCACCTCCTCCTCCTCAACCATCTCTTTATAGTTTTATACCCACTCTCTTATGCTTTGCATAGTGTAATAACAGTAACATTAAATATGCTTTGCATAGTGGAATAACAGTATCATTAAATATGCTTTGCATAGTGTAATAACAGTAACATTAAATATGCTTGCATAGGTAGAAGCAAGATGATTTTAGGTGTGATGTAGTAGACCACCCTAGATTATCAAGTGTCTCTCTTAGTAAAAAGCCTTCCCACCACGTCAAGGTGGAGACACATCGGGAAGGTGTACAGTGACCCGTCCTCGCACTGTACTATGGCGACCATCCTCTTTTAAAAATATCGCCTCTATATATTTTTTTTTTGTATTTTAATATTTTTAATTTTTTTGTATTTTTTATATTTTTAATTTTTTTTTTGTATTTTTATATATTTTTTTAACGTTTTACAATTACACAAACACTTACATCTCTTTAGCGCCATATAGGTTTACGGGACGCTATGCCACGCCAGTGACCTTAAAAGATGGAATATTGCGGTTTACGGGACGCTATGCCACGCCAGGGACCGCTCTGAGGGTTTACGGGTCGCTATGCCACGCCAGGGACCCTCTATGGGTTTACGGGACGCCATGCCACGCCAGGGACCCAATTATGGCACGCTTCGCCATACTAGAGTTCCATCTCGTATTTGCGGCAGCTGCTGAGACATGAGTGTAAGGCTATTTAACATATGATTAAACTCTAAGAATAAACTCGAAAATAAATCCCCACAAATGAAACTCACGTGGCTACACATGAAACCGGTAGTAAATTTATGGTCAAACCGAGTGCAGGTCCGTTTACGAGCCATTTATACAAACTCTTTACTCGAGCCTGAGCGCAAGCAAATTTTTATTGTGCTTATGAAGAAGGCAGGGCCTCCAGCTATAACTCAATGAACTAATTTTGGGACATTCTATCGCAAGTAAATCTATAATGACGCAATTATTTGGCAAGTATTTTTTCAATAAACGTACTTTACCTTTAACGACAAAGTGTGTGTACCGATTAGATAAAAGTTTAAATACTAAATACAATCGCTCGTACTCAACATCACCGTCATCCCAGTTTATTCCGTGAAAATTTAATGTAAGCCAAGAATTTGTTTTCATTGATTTAGAATCTTGAATGTAATTTGCAGGTGGTAAAAATAACCAGCTCGAAGACGATTTCGTCTCCAGGTCCAAACATGCGAGCTCTTTAACGATGACTTGCCCCTCATTATCTACAAACCCTTGAATATCTATAATAGCGGTAGAAGGCATCTTGACAGCACGGAAGCCGAGATACAACTGATCATATCCCCTTAAATCATAAACTTATATATTCATCTTGTTGGAGCCGAGTAGGAGCCTATATGAACCATTTTTGGAGCCTATATGAGCATTTAGAGCCGTGTTGGAGCCTATATGAGCCATTTAGAGCCGGAGTAGAGCCAATATGACCCATTTAGAGCCGGTGTGGAGCCTATATGAGCTATCGCAGAGCCTATATGAGCCAATTTGGAGCCGAGTAGGAGCCTATATGAGCCAATTAGAGCCGCTTTGGAGCCGAGTAGGAGCCTATATGAGCCAATTAGAGCCGCTTTGGAGCCTATATGAGCCATTTAGAGCCGAGTAGGAGCCTATATGAGCCATTTAGAGCCGCTTTGGAGCCATATTGGAGCCTATTTTGAGCCTATATGAGCCGAGTAGGAGCCTATATGAGCCAATTAGAGCCGCTTTGGAGCCTATAGGAGCCTATATGAGTCATTTAAAGCCGCTTTGGAGCCATATTGGAGCCTATTTTGAGCCTATATGAGCCGAGTAGGAGCCTATATAAACCATTTAGAGCCGTGTTGGGGCCTATATGAGCCATTTAGAGCCGGAGTAGAGCCAATATGACCCATTTAGAGCCGGTGTGGAGCCTATATGAGCTATCGCAGAGCCTATATGAGCCAATTTGGAGCCTATATGAGCCATTTGGAGCCATTTAGAGCCTATATGAGCCATTAGAGCCGCTTTGAAGCCGGAGTGGAGCCATTTAGAGCCGGAGTGGAGCCAATATGAGCCATTTGGAGCCGGAGCGGAGCCATATAGAGCCGAGTAGGAGCCTATATGAGCTATCGCAGAGCCTATATGAGCCGAGTTGGAGCCTATATGAGCCATTTGGAGCTGGAGTGGAGCCATTTAGAGCCGGAGTGGAGCCAATATGAGCCAGAGTGGAGCCATTTGGAGCCGAGTAGGAGCCTATATGAGCCAATTAGAGCCACTTTGGAGCCTATATGAGCCATTTAGAGCCGAGTATGAGCCATTTGGAGCCTATATGAGCCGATTTGGAGTTGTGTTGCAGCTAATATGGGTCTAACTGGAGTTGTTGAAGCCGCTTCAGCGGTGTTTTAGCTTTCGTTTAGTATATATATAGAGCTAGTGGAGCTCCAACTTTAGTATTGAGCCAGACACCGAGCAGAGATGTTCTCCAAGATACGTGATTCGAGCCTCTACAAGAAGAGATTTGAAAACTTGACATTTAGTTGTCCAGACTGCTGTAAAAAGTTTATACATAAAAAGAATTTACTTCGACACCAACGAGATAAACACTGTGAGGGGGTTGAACGCGAGGATGGTTCAGAGTTGGGATTCTACAAGGACGCCATTGCATGTAAACATGATGAGTCAATTGAAAACTATAATAACTCTAGCGAGGCAGTATGTGGATCGGAAAAGGATAGAAAAGAAGAAGAAGAAGACGATGAAGAGGAGGATGAAGAAGATGATGAGGAGGATGAACCTATTGATGATGTATTAAGTAACAAAGACATAGAAGAGCCAAAAATGATTGAGATGTTAAATTTAAGTGAACACCACGAATATGATGAATCTATAGAGAGTCTAGAATATCACTCTCATTATCCGTACGCAAACTCAAAGCTAGACGCCGGAGAAGAGATACGGATTCCGGTACAATACCAAGACATTTATACGCTTCCGAGTGAAAGTTTTATATATTTGGAACTATCATTTTTAAAAGAAGGAGGAAATACGGCACCGGCGAAGCACAGACTTATCAACAACGCATTCCCGTTTTTATTCGACGAGATCCGGTATGAAATTTGTGGAGTTGAGATTGATAAAGTCAGAAACCCCGGAATGACTTCGACTCTAAAAGGGATTGCATCTCACGCGCCTATATCGTATTCCCTAACAAATATGGGATGGACAATACCTTCAATGAAGTACAAGAATCATCCACCCGGTACAACGTCTGTCTACCTTTATCCTCGTTACTCGGATTCGCGGAAGATTACCGAAAAGTTTTGATAAACGTAAAGCAAGAACTAATTTTGGTAAGAGCGAGAAACGATTCAAATTGTTTTGTACAGCATGTTCCATACGTCGATACGGATGCACGGGCAGAAGTTCGCGAGAAAGTTAAAATTGAACTGCTATCGCTTTGTTGGAAAATACCTTACGTTTCGGTTAACGAAGTTCAGAAATTAAATTTAATTAATTATTTAAAAACAGAAAAAATAATTTCTCTCCATTTCCGAGCGTGGGATATGCACGAGTATCCGCTATTACCTACGTCAAACCGACAAGTATGGTCGATTAAGACTTCGACTCAACTCGAGAAACCGCGATTTTTAATTTTGGCCTTTCAAAAGGGTAGAAATAACGTCATTGATAAGGCATCCAGTTGTTTCGATCACTGCGACTTGACAAATGTCAAGCTTTATCTCAATTCACGAGTGTTTCCCTACGATGATTTAAATTTAAAATTCTCCCAAAATAAATTTGCTTTATTATACCACATGTACGCGGCGTTTCAAACGTCGTACTACAACACTTATCAGAGTCTACCGTACGTATCCTTTACAGATTTTAAGAATAAATGTCCTGTTGTAATCATTGATTGTTCGAAACAATCAGAGTCTATCAAAAAGGGTCCGGTAGATGTGAGATTAGAATTTTGAATCTGAAAAAGATTTCCCGGCAAATACTACCGCGTACTGTCTATTGTTACATGATAGATTAGTTCAGTACAACCCCCTGACTAGCATTGTGCATAAAATGACATGAATAGACATGTCTGGTCGAGGGGTGGGGAGTATGTATAAATAAAGAAAGCAGAGCAATAATAAATCAGTATTGCGCAAGATGTCGACCATTTACCATCTAAGTGACGGTAAAAAGGTATTAGTTTGTTTGGTTAAAGGTGTAGCTTTCTTGAGATTAGAACATGGTAAAAGAAGTGTAAACATTCACATGTCTGATTTTGAGTTGTTGAGATCCGCGAAAAATGAAATTGATAATTATTTTGTAAAACGTAGTAAAGAAGATGTACAACTTGATCGAAAATTTGGTTTAATAAAAGTAAGATTGGTTAATCCTAAATTTCACGGACGTCAAGTTATTATTCGTCCAATTTGTTCGTATGAAGAAGATAAAATATTTGTTGTTTTAAAAAAACCAGAGTGGGCTTTATTTTCGAGTTTATTCTTAGAGTTTAATCATATGTTAAATAGCCTTACACTCATGTCTCAGCAGCTGCCGCAAATACGAGATGGAACTCTAGTATGGCGAAGCGTGCCATAATTGGGTCCCTGGCGTGGCATGGCGTCCCGTAAACCCATAGAGGGTCCCTGGCGTGGCATAGCGACCCGTAAACCCTCAGAGCGGTCCCTGGCGTGGCATAGCGTCCGTAAACCGCAATATTCCATCTTTTAAGGTCACTGGCGTGGCATAGCGTCCCGTAAACCTATATGGCGCTAAAGAGATGTAAGTGTTTGTGTAATTGTAAATACGTTAAAAAAATATATAAAAATACAAAAAAAAAATTAAAAATATAAAAAATACAAAAAAAATTAAAAATATTAAAATACAAAAAAAAATATATAGAGGCGATATTTTAAAAGAGGATGGTCGCCATAGTACAGTGCGAGGACGGGGCACTGTACACCTTCCCGATGTGTCTCCACCTTGACGTGGTGGGAAGGCTTTTTACTAAGAGAGACACTTGATAATCTAGGGTGGTCTACTACATCACACCTAAAATCATCTTGCTTCTACCTATGCAAGCATATTTAATGTTACTGTTATTACACTATGCAAAGCATATTTAATGATACTGTTATTCCACTATGCAAAGCATATTTAATGTTACTGTTATTACACTATGCAAAGCATAAGAGAGTGGGTATAAAACTATAAAGAGATGGTTGAGGAGGAGGAGGTGGTGGTGGCGGTGGAGGAGGAGGAGGTGGCGGTGGAGGTGGCGGCTCCAGAATCGGCTTTTCTCCCCTATATATATATATATATATATATATATATATATATATATATATATATATATATATATATATATATATATATATATATATATATATATATATATTATATTGTCATATAAAATATGACAATTAGATGTTTACACAAACATTTTATATTTTTAATTTGCCTTTTAAAAGTACATCTCTCCATGGGATGTCACATATATGCCTCATCTAGGTCTAATTTGATTAATGTTTGGGTTGACTCCACTTATTAAAGGGCGTGTATTTCTGCATGACGAATGATTAACAAAACTAAGTTTTTTTTACAGGTCAGACAATCCCACCTTTCTAATAGTTAAAACTTACATTATTAGTATTCGTCACCATTGTATATAATTTTTAATTTATTTAAAGACTCAGGAAGGGACTGAAATAACAACTTCTTACTTCTTCAAATGACTATATTTCGCCTGACCCCAGGCATACTCATGTCTACATGAATAAGTCGTCCATGAATTAATAATATAATTTGTATTTTAGGTTTGTAGACATGAGTATGCCTGGGGTCAGGCGAAATATAGTTATTTGAAGAACTAAGAAGGTGTTATTTCAGTCCCTTCCTGTGTCTTTAAATAAATTAAAAATAGTTAAAACTGTTTTATATAGATCTTATTTGTATGAACGAGATATTGTTTCCAGACGTTAATGGGACACGATCACTTTCGAAATCTTTTAGGATCGGATAAACGCAATCCCATCGACTTTATCGTACAATCAGTCGAACCCTATTGTATATGAAGTATTTATCGACAATAAGGACTAACAGACGATGTCAAAAACTCAGTAAATTCAAGAAGAATTTGGATCTTCCGGTGATCGAACTGTGTCGAGTTGGTCCATGAAGCCGACGTTTCACTTTTACGGTGGAAAACATATTTAGGGATTTAGCAAAGACTTTCTCTAAATAGCTAAAAATTGGAGAAGAGCTTAGAATAATACTATATATAGAAGGAGCACTACTGATAACACGAAAGGCGGTTCACTGGTGCACTTAAGTAATGCTGTCACCCTAACAATATACAATTTTCTAAAAAAAAAAAAACTTCCGGTTTCTGAATTATTATGTTTTATTATTAATTAATGATTGATTATTCATAAAATACTAATATAAATATCGGTGCATTACAATATTTAAAGTATTTTAAATTGTAGATTAACGTATTTATTAAAATTATATTAAAAGTAGTCCTCGTCAACTATATGTAGATTCTTGTGTTCCGCCACCTTTTTGCCATCTAAGACCGGTTTTATTAAATACTCAGCAGGTGTTTTAAGTTATAATATTTGTTCTTTACGACCTTTCTTCATTAATAGATATTTATGACACATATTTAAAGAATGTTTTGTTGTCAGGTTGGCAGCAATATTTAGTCGCACCAGTCAACCGGTTTTCGTGTTATCAGTGGAATTACATTGTGTTTACGGTCCTGTGCTCCTTCTATATATAGTATTATTCTAAGGAGAAGAGGCTCCTTTAGTATATAGCTCCTACCTGTTGTAACTAATCTTGATGCAGTTATCATCGGAAGACCTACATAAAAATATATTTATTATTGGAGTTAGTTACCTTTAATGCTGTTATAGGTGGTACTGCGAGTGCAAGTCTTATGAAAGTCAAGTTAAACATTGTTAATAACACTGACTGCAACGAGGCGTTTAAAAGAAGTCGAGGAAAACAGATTCCTCAGGGGATTCTAGCCAATGGTCAGCTCTGTGCTGGAGATGAAGCAGGCAAAGATACGTGTCAGGTACGATATAATATTTTGTCTTCGGCATATAGTTAGTGTCTCTGGTAGATAGTTTATAAGTAGGCGCTTATTAGTCACAGGGAGGCGTTACCAACCAAATTTTCAAAGGAGGTAAACCCTAGAATAATTACTGTTGGGTTTACCCGGTGATAAAGAATATGAAAGCTGATTTTGATATGGGCCCACATTCTGAATGACGAGATAGCAGCCGGCCCAACAGAGGGTTGGGCCTGCTTCAGTGTTTGCATGTGCTTAGATTACTGAAAGTCATACAAATCAAGAGTAACAAGTTATTAAGTGAAGCAATCTCTTTAGTCTCTCTTTGGTTTGGAGTTAATTTGAAAATTTAGATCCACTTTAATTCAATAATAATAATTATCATAATAATATATTTATTAATTACAAATTCTAACAATAGACATAACATGTCATCTGGGATACGGCCACTTTCGAAATCTTTTAGGATCGGATGGAAACTTAATTCAATCGACTTTATCGTACACGCAGTCGATCCCTATTGTATATGACTGCAACGAGGCGTTTAAAAGAAGTCGAGGAAAACAAATTTCTCAGGGGATTCTAGCCAATGACGTAAATCAATTATGTAAACAGCTTTACACTGAATACAAAGTGATTTTTAAATTAAGCTGATTCTTAAATTAGAATTGCAACTAGTACTTAGTTCAGTGCTAGAGCTCTGCTTGATACAAATTGTCCAAGAGCCAGGTCTAAAAAATGTAACTGACTTTGTACTACTTTAAACCAAATTTTTCTGAAAATATACCTTAAATTATGAAGGAAAAGCATAGTCTGCCAATCCAAAGTGGAACCCTTCATATGAATGCATTCGTTCAAAATATTAGAAAATCGCACAATTTTCAGTTTTCTTGCAGTAAGTGGTTCCCTGTAGGTCGTGTGCAAAACAAGAAGAGGACATTTATTAAAACTAATAAAATTTTTCGTCAAAATCGGATAAGAGCAAATAAAGTTATGAATTTTGTAAAATTGCCAAAAAATGCACAAAAAGCCAATATTTTTTCAAATAAATTCGCTGACGTTGCACAAAAAAACCATTTTTTGGTGTTTTTGAAAGAGCCATAACTTTGGTTGTAGTCATCCGATTTTGATGATTTATAGAACATTTGACTCGTTTTATAGGACATTTTATCACCTTTGAAAAATGTCATCTCATGTTTTGCACACGACTCACAGGGTACCACTTACTTCAAGAAAACTAAAAGTTGTGCGTTTTTATAAAATTTTGAGCATGTGGTATCATATGAAGGCTCCACTTTGGATAGTCAGACTATGCTTTTCCTTCATAATTAATAGTATATTATGCTACTAGGCAGCAAAATGGAATTTTGCAGACGAGTTTTATAAATTTGCCCCCGAGCCGAAGGCGAGGGTGGGCTATGGAAATTACCTGCAGAGGCGTAAGCCGAGGCAGGTAATTAATTGCACGAGTCAGCAATGTTTCCTTTGCTGCATAGTAGCATATACTATTTTATCTACTAACGGCAGAAAAAATACACAAGAGATTATTTTAAATACTTGCTGCGAGATTTTACAGGCAGTAAAGACTGCTTTGTAGTAGATGTAACGCTGACAATATCAGGTGGAGTGTGGTCCAATAACTCGTCAATGTCAACAATGTTTGTATCATTATTCACTTCACTGTTGTTCTCACTCATTATGTTTTAGTAACTTAACTTTAGTTTACAGATTTAGTTTTTGATAACGTTCTATTTTTGTAACTTTATATACTTAAACTAAATATAACAACATGAAATACAAAATCTGAAGACTTAAACATTAAAAATCTGTCGATTCATTAACAGCAGGTAAATAATTTAATTTAATGCCAAAATTATCAGTGTTGCCAATTTGTTTCCAAAACATTATATATTATTAGATAAACAAATGTTAAATGTTAAAAATTTAATAATAATATCGTAATTTTAAGTAACAATAAAGAAAGTTACATACTAGAAACAAGCTAGAATGAATCATAGTTTACAAAATAAAACAATACCGAAATTCACGCAATAATTTGTAAAATAATAACCTCCGCTCATTCATTTTCCCGTCTAGGGAGTTTTGACTTTTTTCCCATGTTATTTAAATGAGCCATAACTCCCTAGTACTTTTTTCATTACCAAAACATTTTGCGTACTGTTTTGAAACATTTTGCGTACTGTTTTAAAATATTTCCCGTATTGTTTGACAGTGTAGGTAAAATGACATTTTGCAGCTTAAAAACAGTCCAGTAATGGCTAATTTTGCTGCCGTGAGTAGATAAAGGTATATTTTCAGAAAAAATTGGTTTGAAGTAGTACAAAATAAGTCACAATTTTTCAGGTTCGGCTCTTGGACTAAAATGGTTGTATGCAATGATTGGAGTTGATGGAATGTATTTGTTTTCTAGGGGGATTCAGGTGGACCACTGCAAGTACCGATAAAAGACCCGTACTGTATGTACGATCTCATAGGAGTAACGTCGTTTGGCAAAACATGTGGAGCAGGATATCCAGGTGTATATACACGCGTGTCTAACTACATCCCATGGATTGTTCAACACGTCTGGCCTAAAATTTAATCATCTTTGGATAACTGGAATAACTTGGATAAACCTTAAAATAAAATCACAAGACACCACTATGACTAATAACTACTTTTATATTATTTTAAAGCGCCACGAGGATTTACGTCTTATATAAGTATCAGCTAAGACTAAGGCCCGTATTCAGAATCATTTAAAAAAAATCTCTCCTAGGTTGTTCCTAGCCTTCTCCTAGGTTCCTAGCTTTCTCCTAGGCCTAGCGGTATTCAGAATCAGTTTTTGAAATCTCTCCTAGGTTGTTCCTAGGTTGTTCCTAGCTTCTTCCTAGCCTTCTCCTAGCTTTTAAAAAATCAACCCTAGGAATGATTTTACGTAAATTTATTCGTGCTAAAACGTTAATATAACAAAATAGAATAAAAACTTACTTTAGAGTTAATTATAACTTAATTTTATTATTTATCTTTACAATAATTTGAACCTCAATTTTACGTAAACAGACATTTTTTGACAACTAGCGCTACCTAGTAGAGAACTGTAAAACTAATAATATTGAGATATTCTACAAAAATAAACAAATGATTTGTAAACAAACCTGGCACAGAATAAACTCCTTTAAAATACGTAAATTTGTAATGACAACAAACTTATTTATAGTTGCCGATTATTTTAAAGTATATCTAATGTGAAAGTGCGTGACCTTGACCCAGTGAAGGTTTGAAACTAGAGAATGATTTGCATTTTATTTTCACTTATGAAGAAATCATTATATGTCATTAATGTACTATTTAAATGTTTTACAATAACATAGTTAGTGATAATAAAACAGGTTAAACTTTCGTAGAGTGTATGGGTGCCACATTTTGAATTGTAAGTTTATAGGAGAAATTATTATATTTGACATAAATAAATCATCATATTATAGGGTTGTATAAACCCTACAGTTGGTACTTCCATTTTTCACACTGATCTATAAAGTCATATCACGTAAAGTCATATTGTGAACAGTTTAAAAACTACACAAAACAAACAAAATGTATAATATACTTTTCAGTCTTGTTTACCTTTATAAGTTAGCCAATTTACCCGTAATTATTTAGTTTAGAACTTTCCAGTAATAATTATATACTCAATAAAATATACTCAGCACTAGTATTATTTTATTTATTTTCTATAAGGTTTCATCAAGTTTATGATACTTTCCATTTATAATATTTGATAGCATTTATTGCAAGGTTAGCAATCAAGAAGGCGGTCGCTCAAAACGGGGATTTTCAAAACAGTTAACAGCTCTACTTCATTCTAGATGGGAATATACAACACTACCACGTTAAGGCAGAGTTTTGAATCCCACATTTTAATGGGGAGATACATCATTAAGTATAATGTTTACTCTACCAACATAATGTAAACAATGCTTACTATCCCCGTTATGATTGTTACTTAGCTGATCTTTCTAATCAAATCAGCATTAAACATCTCTGAGTTCATACGTTGTGAACGCAGAGATCACGATTTTCTTTACGTCGTGAACTGTGTGTATTTTTTATAGTATTCATAAGCCTATTGCTTAGGGAAAACATTTGTTATAGCTTAACAAAAAATTAAAAAATGTAAATGGAATGTAAAAAATTTGCTTCGGGTATATAATCGACCATATCAAATATAAATACGTCACGGAAGTTACGTTTTGTTGCAGAACGTTTCTTTGTTTACATAATAAAGCAATGCTATTGGTCACTTTAGGATCACAAAAAATAAATAATAGGATCCTTTTTTCATTTTGTTTTGATATGAGCCAATATGTATTTTGTGACGTCACACTTTCGCGACGATTAACATAGTGCTCATGAAGAAGATATACAGGGTGGTGCATTTCACCCTGCACTGGTGCATTTCACCAATACATCACTTTGATTAACTCAGCTTCGTATGGAGCTATCGAAATAAAATTCGTTACAACCCCACTAAGTTGACAACTGGAAGTTTGAATACCCAATTACTATGTTGTTAATCGTCTGGTATGTATGGTCATCATATTACCAATATCTGATTTTTTACAGTAACTTTAGATTATATTGGAGCAAACCTTTGCGTCATATTCTGAACATTTGATACTAATAAAATGAAATTCCGGTAATTTTTTTTAATTTTCCCGGGGTGGTACCCCCAAAATTTATAAGGGGACCCGTCCAAAAAAACATTTTTTACTGGCGCAATATCCGTTTCAGGTCAAAAGAAGTTGTTTGGAGCAATAAAACAAATTTTTGATTTTTTTGGGGCAACACCCCCAAAATTTAAAAGGGGGGCCAACCAAAAAAAAATTTTAATGGCTCAAAATCCGTTTCAGGTTAATAGAATTTGTTTGGAGCAATAAAAAAAATTTTTGATTTTTTTGGGGCAGCACCCCCAAAATTTATAAGGGGTAACCGACCAACAAAAATTTGTATTGCCTCAAAATCCGTTTCAGGTCAAAAGAAGTTGTTTGGAGCAATAAAACAAATTTTTGATTTTTTTGGGGGCAACCCCCAAAATTTAAAAGGGGGAGCCAACCAAAAAAAAAATTTTAATGGCTCAAAATCCGTTTCAAGTCAATAGAATTTGTTTGGAGCAATAAAAAAAAAATTTTATTTTTTGGGGCAGCACCCCCAAAATTTATAAGGGGTAACCGACCAAAAAACATTTTTTATTGCCTCAAAATCCGTTTCAGGTAAAAAGAAGTTGTTTGGAGCAATAAAAAAAATTAGACTTTTTGGGGGCAGCACCCCCAAAATTTATAAGGGGGTGACAACCAAAAAATGTTTCGCCCTGAACCACTCTTGTTTACCTAAAATGGATTTTAAGCTCAAAAACAATTATTAAAATAGAACAAAAATGACTAGAGACAATCTAGGGACGATTTAAGGTACCTCTCTACCTACCTTGGATCTTCCTAGGTTGTTCCTAGCTTTTTCCTAGCCTTTTCCTAGAATTTAAGGTGCAAAGTTAGGAAAAGGCTAGGAGAAACCTAGGAGAGATCTCTTCCTAGCCCTAGGGACGGTTAAAAATGTTCTAAAATGGACACTAAAGCTAAGAAGAAGCTAGGAAAAAGCTAGGAACAACCTAGGAAGAACCTAGGAAGAACCTAGGAGAGATTTTTTTTGAAACTTTTGATCATTCTGAATACGGGCCTAAGTATGTAAATCAATAAGGAACCGTGTTGGCTACAATGACACTATGATAATAATTTATGTTTGGTTTACATTATTTAAAAGTCTGCAAATAATCAGTGGGGAAGGGATTTTATTGGTTTGTTCTAAATTAGGAGAAAGCAGCATAAACCAATTGAATTTCATTTCTCGCTGATACTAAAACAATATCAATATAACGTAACGTCCAAAGCTAAGCCTTGCTAAAAGACCACTTGCAGTGTTGATATGACATAGAACTAACGCTTTGCTATCACCATAAGAGCCGTTTCAATAATTAACGTTTCAATTATGTACATCGAAGATTTTGGTCCATGACGTCCTACGTAACCTAAGAGATGCAAGTTTAGGGATAGCTGAAAGAGGATGTACAGATGAGACATGTCAAAGAACAAGAAACTATAATTCAGATCTCTATTTAGAAAAGAAGATAGCATCACTCAGATCTTTATTTTTATTTGGATGGGGAAACATGTTTTTTTAAGGTAAATAAATTGTAAATAAAATAAATAAATTGGTTTTATATTGATGCGTTACATTTTTAAATACATAAATAAATAAGTTTTTATACATTATTGAGAAGCTTTGTGTGTTTTTACCTAATGGTATAAAATATAATTGGACAAGTCTGCGACTGAGGCTGCATTATCTAGGCCTTGCTAAATCAAAACCCATTATAGACCGTTATAGATTATTATACATTATAGATTATTATAGGGTCCCTTCGTGGTTATTACAAGGTCCCTTCAAGGGACACAGAAGGTCAATGATATTTTTCGGTATTTTTAGCACTCGGAAATGTAACTCGCATTTTGCTTATTACATTTCCTAGGTGTCTCTCGCACAATTATAATTATTGCAAAACTCGGTAGTATCAAATGATATATTCTGCCTTATGCCTACCACTTTTAAGCCTTTTTCTCACCAACTTTTTCAGCCTCTTAGAGCCACATCAGTTACGAAATGGCAGAGAATGGTTTTTTGTCTCTATGTATGAATCTTGGATTTTATGGATCTTTATCTCTTTTTGTCACATGGTTCTTGTATCAAAAGTTACCATTGAACTGATTAACAAAGTTATTGTTCACCTCAGTGCCAAAGTTAAAGAAAGTACCACGAACCTTCTTTGATTAGAAGGACATAATCTGGCAACTTGAGCTACGGTCAGTTAATGATTCCTCTTCAAGCTTTCAATGGCGCGAATAATACTTGTTCTTAATGGCGTCGATTGTGCCTTTTCCTTCGGTACTCTTGATTTTGTACTTGTACATTTAATTTAAAGCTGTTTAAATAATTCTTGACAGTGTTAGTAAGGATGTATTTCTGATCGTGACATAATCCATTGAAATCATCTTTATCTATAGAAAAGAGAGACACGCCCCCTAGTTCCCTTTCCTCTACCAACTCCAACTAGAACACATTGTATAAACAAACAGGTTATAAACTAAGTTAATGCCTGATAGTAGTGAGGATGTGTTTCTGAACGTGACATAGTTAGTTAAAACTATCTTTATTTATAGAAAAGACAGAGACGCTTGCTAACTCCCTCTCCTCTACTAGCTACAAGAAGAAATAACAAAAGTAATACGATAATTTTCTGTCGGTAGATGTACTAGCAGATCCTTCTTTTATCGCTGCCTATTTTTGTTAGAATGTCGGCTAGAGGAGTATCGACTTAACTTGGTTTGCTAGTAGAGCCCCACAGCCGAAACATGTAGTGGCTGTTCATCGTGATAATTACAAAAATCTAAAGGAGCGTAGTCACAACATCATGATGATTACAAATATCTAAAGGGGCGTAGTCACTTCAGCGTAATGATTACTTAAATCTACACAGTTTCCATTAGCTTTAAGTCAACATTAAAATGGTCTTAATCCCCAAAGATGTTTCTAACAGTCAAAACGAAACATCGGTAAAGGCCCGTCTACAATCTTAAGTTAAGTTAGGAAGAATCGAAGAAGTGAAGAATTCCTCAGGAAGAATCGAAGAAGTGAAGAATTTTTCACTTAGAACAAACTATTTTGAAATTCCCGCTCTTTAGACTTAAGAGATCCGTAAACACGTCTACAACCTCTGAGTTGTTAAGTCAAGTTTTAAAGTTACAATTACACATATAGCTGTATTTAGACTACTTTTCTCCTACCGTCTACACACATTTATTATTATTATTATTATTATTATTTATTACTTATTGTAACAACGAGCAGAGGTCAATAACAATTTTAATACAATTTAAATAAACATAAACTACTAATAAACTACTTTTCTTTCTACCGTCAACACACATTTTATTTATTTATTTATGGTAACCACGAGCAGAGCTCAATAACAATTTTAATACAATTTAAATAACCATTGCTTTTTTAATGATCTTTCCATCCATTTTTTAAAGACTTTTTGCAAATATTTTTTTAATTTACTTCTAAAATCGACCGTGTTTTATTTTATTTTAATTAATAAATAAAATCAAAATGGATGAGGTAATTGTTGGAGCGTATTTTCCTTATCTCTAGTATGTCTACAGACGTAAGAACCTCATCCATTTCAAAAACTATATAATTCAAAATAAAAAGAAAAATATATTATATAAAAAATATTCAAACAAACAAACAATCACATATCAAATAATCACATATTCAAACAACAACAATCAAACAATCACATCACATCGTTTACAAAATATTGTAATCATTCAAAAACAGATAACGTAGTACATTCTTCTTTAAGTAACTTATAAAAAAATTCTTATGGTTTTCTTAAGTCAAAAGAGCGGGAAAAAGAATTATTTAAGAAGAAAAAGAGATTTTGAAAAATTCTTCACTTCTTCAATTCTTCCTAACTTAACTTAAGATTGTAGACGGGCCTTAACTTTCATCGTCCCATATTCAATGTCACAAATGAATGATTTTGAACTTCTAACAATTCAATGATTATACACAAAATTTGAAGTACCTTATGGTGAAAGCTCTGCTGATTGTCATAAGAAGTGAACTTGTTATCTTTGACAGAGTAAGGCGTGGATGACTCAGCATCCCAGCGATGTTTCCAGTCTGCTCCTTCTCTCTTGAACAACCAGCATAGCTGGAACAGTATGAAAGTAAGATAAAACTAATTTTTAACCCTTGCAACAATTTATTTACCTTAATAAATGTTACCTAAATTTGTCTGCGCGTGGGTACATAATCCACAGATATTTTGATTGAATTAATTTACTGGGACGTACAACGTACGTCCAAAGGATTCTACCGGCAGAGAGGAAGATTGTACCTGTAATCACCTATTGCAGACCACATGTCCATTTCTGCCCGTACTTTATCCTAAATCACTCATCTATGAGGATAAAGCATAATAAAGAGCCAACAACGCCATATTTACTTAGTCCTTACATGTTCTACTCCGATACATAACATAAATATAAAGGAGCAACGCTCTATGCTACAAACCTCATTATATCCAAGCATGCCTTCTTCATTAACCCAGGGTCCTTTGTATCCACCAGTAATCTTCTGTCCTAAGTAGTTATCGTCATTTATTCCTTCATCTATGACGAAGAGTTCAGCGTTACCCTCCGTGCACAAGCCTAAAAGGAGCTTGGCACTCTCAACTCCCTCGTCCAATAGATAATCTACGCTGAAAGCCTGCGAACCATAATTTGATAAATACATTCTGGCACACGAGCCAAGCGAATTCCCTTTAACATGTGCTTCCATTTGCTTAGGTTTTTAGTTAATGCATTACTACCTGAGTAGTAGTATTACTACATGTTACCCAAATTTTTCCGGACTTTTTTTTCTCAAAAAAATCCTCATATTTATTATTAATAGGTTATACAAATTGGCCGCCTCCGTGGCCGAGGTCGTTAAGTCGTTAGTCTTTACACTGACACCCACGGAGGTCTGGGGTTCGCATCCCAGGTTACGCTCTCAGTTTATAGAAGATTATTGTTTAGATAAATTATCGGCAACTTTAGAATTCACTTTGAGCGTAACTGTTGCTACTACCAACCGAGGTTGTTCCCGCAGGGGTTATCCCTGATGAGCCGCAAGGCTCTAAACGGGCATTATTATTATTCTTATAAGGTTATACAAAACTGTAGTCATCATTCCACAATCCTTACATTATTGCTAGCACTGTTCGAACTCATTTAAAGTTCAGTATATATTAATTTTTAATATTGCCCATTTTCTTTAAAAATCCGGAAAATGAGTATCAAAGAACGCTACTACCCATGAAACTATAAACTAAAAACTAAAACAAGAAATGGATTGTTTAGAAAGTAAGCATGCTTTACAAATGAAATAATCCTGGCTTGCGGATATCCGTGCCAGAATTCTTTTGTCGTTTTAAACTTATATATTGTAAATAAACAATGAAAATTGATCACCGATACCAACAATTACACCTGGGAACCCAGCGTTCCTAAAATCGTGTAAAATTTAAAACATCAACCATATATTAGGTTTTCCGGTTATTTACCACAGCTTTTTTGAGAGGGGTTATAATTCTGCGTACCACGTCCTTAAGAAGGGATGTAAAGCCGGTGGTCTCGAGCCTGTGCGTTGTCAGGTTCTCGTTAGGGATCCCTTACCCTAAATTAAACTGAATATAGGCAAAATTTAGGACTCTCATAGTAGATTTATTATAATACTATAGTGTGTCTGCCTTGTAGTTTAAAGTGAATGGAGGTTTGGTTTAACAGCGAGGGCACGTGATGTTCCTAGTTTTCACTAGACTATAAGTCAGTGAAAATATGTATGATTGCTTGAAAAGCATGAGAGGAACCATAGAAATCCACGGCTCTTCTGTCTAGGTTAGATGAAATATACCTACACTTGAAATTAAAAGGAGTAGAACACTATCTTAAGGAGCTGGCAAAAAGAGCCCAACAACGTGGCCTACTTGCTTGGTAGTTACTACCACTCCCCCCATATTACTACTAACTCCAACATCAGATAACATTACACCAGAGCCATTGATTAAGACTCTTTAACTCTGACCACTGATTTACCCTGTTGGGTCACTTCGTTATTGAACTAATAATTTTAGAGTAACTTGACGGAAAGTGTATTATATTGGCTGTTCGGATTTATTTCATCCACGTGACACTGCCCCCTAAATATTTTTTCCTCACTTTTAGCGTAATTTTCATCAAAAAACGATGCTGATTATGCGATTTTTTGCACGATAAACTATTGGTTATTGAAAGCAAGCTATTCTTAAAATGAAATTCTACTGTAAAGTTCTACTAACAACATTGTTTTCGCCTTTGTCTTTCAAGGGAGAGTTGACATCAGTTACTTTGTCCCAAGTGCCATGGAACGCGTATGATTTCAAATTTATATAATCTACTGCATCGGATATAGCGGGCAAGTCGTATCCTTCGGCGTAGTATCGTGATCCTTTTAGACGGACTGTCAGGATGTATCCTTTAGTGTCGAACTCCTTTCTCAATTCCTGAAATAAAATAAAAGCCATGCGGATCAACGAGATACTAAGTTGAAAGAACTACTTTGTTTAACATTAGCCAGGCTATAGGGTGTGTCTGGTAAGGTGTAATAGAGAATGACTTGACATCACTAGTCAAATTCTTAACCATAAGGCGCAGTCGAATATCCACGGCCTTCTAGATCTCTTTGAACATTTGATCACCAAAAAACTTTTTTTTATCATTGATTCTTAAAAATCAATGATAAAAAAAGTTCGTTGGTGATCCAATGTTCAAAGGGATCTAGATGGCCGTGGATATTCGACCGCGCCTTATTGGTGATAAGTGATAACATTAGAGGCAAAACCCAATGTGTAAAAAACCAAGGTCT
This sequence comes from Microvelia longipes, assembly GCA_018340805.1. Lineage (NCBI taxonomy): Eukaryota > Metazoa > Arthropoda > Insecta > Hemiptera > Veliidae > Microvelia > Microvelia longipes. The sequence continues at coordinate 51,486,968 of JACMZG010001870.1, read as the reverse complement.
ATTTACACCTTAGACAAAAGTGCCCTATCGAGACAATAGTTATCAGGACAATAGGTCTATAGGTCTATTTTCAATAGGATCTATTTTATGGACAATAGATTTAATCCTCCTAGAAAATGGCGTATTCTAGTGGCAAACTAATTTCACCAAATCATTAATTTTACCAAATCATGGGGCAATGAGCTGTATCAGTTTAAAAAGAATTCGGCGTGTGAGTTTCCAGCATTTTTTACTTTATTTAGGGCAGTATAAGGGCAAATCATGATCGATTCAAGGGGTCAATGTTTAATTCTTTTCACAATTGCTATTTGCGTAGGTTCCTGGTGTAATGGCTTTGTTAACTCTGTAGCATTTCAACCTGAGACTGAATTTAGTTAGGGTTTGTCTCGAGTCATCATGGCCAAGCATTTTATCCAAGAAGATATGTTTTAAATGGTAGACTTAACTACGTCTCTACTAGACATCTTACTCATACTAAGTACACAGATAGTATCAATGCGATAAAAACCTATGCGGTACAAATCTATGCGGTACAAATCTATGCGGTACAAATCTATGCGGTACCTATCTATGTGGTACAAATCAATGCGGTAGAAATCTATGCAGTACAAATCAATGCGGTACAAATCAATGCGGTACAAATCAATGCGGTACAAATCAATGCGGTACAATCAATGCGGTACAAATCAATGCGGTACAAATCTATGCGGTACAAATCAATGCGGTACAAATCAATGCGGTACAAATCAATGCGGTACAAATCTATGCGGTACTAATCAATGCGGTACAAAGCAATGCGGTACAAATCTATGCGGTACCAAGCAATGCGGTACAAATCTATGCGGTACAAAGCAATGCGGTACAAACCTGGAGTAAAGCAACAAAGTTTTCCTTATCCTCAGGTTTTCCACCGTCTACAACAGGAAACTGCCAGTCAATGTCAATACCATCCAGTCTATTTCGTCTGTAACACATTTCCTCATGAGGGTAGAGGAGGCTTTTGGAATAATTGTATAATATAAAGAGTTTCGCTCTGTCGTCTTTCAGATTAACAGTAATGTGATTTATAAACTGGACCTAAATCCCAGCAAGGGCTGAATCTCAAAAAAAAAATTAGGGAACAAGAAAAATAAAATAATAAAAGACAAATTGCAAACGAATCCCTTCACTAATTTTTAATAAGAACTGTGTCTTGGATCATAGAGATATAAACTAGAGGGGGCATAGCCTGTTTCAATACATTAAGAGTCCTGAAACATAATTTTGGGGCTTTCAGAGGCTCTGTCTAACCTCATTGAAACTTCTTCTAAGAGTTAAGGTTATAATGAATCAATTGTTTTCAACTTCTTGCACATTGTTTGTGTTTTGATTTACATTTTCTACTATATAAGTCACTGTAATTTTGTTTTGTTTATTTGATTATATTGATAGTCGAAGATAGTTAGGTTATAATACAATGTTTCAAAATTCAAGCAATAGGGCCCGTCTATTAATATATCTTTATGTCTTGGGACAATATCTCGGTGAATATAACAATTAGAAAATGGCCCATTCTTGCGCCGTGTAGAGCGTCAAACGTTACGTTCAAACATAGAGTTAACTCAAAAATATTTGTTTTACCTTTCAAAGGTATTATTTTGTTAGCACTGAAAATCTGAAACCAAGATCTCACCACAATCATTCATTTCAGATTTTTTTTACGAAATTATCTGTCTATAAGTGCGTGTGTCTGTTATCATTGTAGCACCTAGTAAGGTTATTGGAACGTGGTACGATCATCAAATCATAGGTCTAGTTAAGATATCCGGAGTGATTTTATATCGTTATTAAGCGTTATAAAAAAATTCAACAATTCATAAAGCACGAAAAATGATCGGTTGGAATATCTAGGTCACCAACTATCTTAGTTGTGTCTATAAGTTTAGTGCTGCCGCGCGCTACTGTACGGCTTTGTTTTACTGAATGAGAAGAATACTCCCTTTATACGAGTACTCACTCAACTCGTAAAAACGTACTTCAAATAACTCATGACGCTCTGGACAAATGTATTCCTTTTATTTTGATCAGCTGAAAGCTGTGAGAAGACGTGAGCTCCTCCTCCCCAACCGCCTATCGAAACGAGTATTTTAAGATCTGGGTTATCTTTTTTTAGACCAGCTAATTTCCTTAAACCACCTGAAACAATAATTCATATGAGTTAAAGAAAGTGCGACGTGAAAGTATTGTAGGGGAAGTTACTGGGCCAAGAAACATTATTATCTTTGGTTATTTAGTGGTGAAAATCATCTATATAATTATAATAATACCCGTTTAAAACTTTCTGACTCATCAGGGTTAACTCCTGCGGAATCTACACACAAAAAAGATGCGTGTATTTAAACTTTTATATGCTAAAAAAGAGCTCGCTACGCTTTCTTAATTGCTTAGAACAGACTTGATGTTATGTAGTAATAATACAAATAAAAAGGGTTTTTATGTATGTTTTTTCATAATGTTTTTTATTATTCATAATAAGAAGGGCCTTGCTTCACTCGCTAGATTGCTTAGTTATAATATTAAATTAAAAAAAGGACAGGATTAATTAATTGAACATAGTAAGAAAGGCTCCTTATAAAGTCAATGGAAAAGATCATTGACAGACACGCTCGAGAAACATCCCTCACGACTAATCCCCTAAACAAAAATCAATTTGCATATCAAGCAGAGAAATCATGCGAAAGTGTGCTGCATTTAGTCGTTAACAAAATTAAAACAGCTTTCGCTAACAAAGGATGTGCTGTTGGTGCTTTTCTAGACATTGAAGGAGCATTCGATAACACCTTATTCAAAACTAAAATAAGATCTCTTAAGAATCGAAGCGTAGAAGACATAGTCTGTAATTGGATTGGGAATTTACTTCTAGGGAGAAAGATTAAGGCATGTGTTGCTGGAGAGGCTGCTGAAGCTCGGGTCATGAGATGCTACCCCCAAGGAGGAGTATTATCCCCTCTTCTGTGGAGTTTGGTTGTTGATGAAATATTAAACAAACACTATTGGTTATGCTGATGACATAGTTGTGATTATTTTGGGAAAATTTATAAACACAACTCTAGAAGTCATGAAAAATCCAATAACTTTATTAGAAAACTGGTGTAGACAAGTAAATCTCTGTATCATTCCATATAAAACAACTTTGATAGTTTTTACTGAACAGAGAAATCCTCCAACTGCTGGAACCCCATTACTGTTCAGTCAAAGATTGCAACTATCTCACCAAGTAAAATATCTTGGAGTAACTCTTGATAAGAAACTGACCTGGAACAATCACTTAAAAAGAGCAGTTATCGCTAGACGTACAAACAAGCAATCAAATATGGTGGCATTTAGCTGTCTAATGAAGAACCCACTGACATTGCGTCGACAAATCGTTCCATCGACAAATTATTTGAGTTTGTCAACGGAATGATTTGTCGACGGAACGAATCGGGTTGTTGCGTCGACAAATCATTCAATCGACAAATCATTCCGTCGACAAATCATTGCATCGACAAGTTATTTGTCGACGGAGTGATTTGTCGACAGAATGATTTGTCGACGCAACAACTTGTTTTGTTCCGTCGACAAATTTTTCCGTCGACTGTCGACGGAGTGATTTGTCGACGGAACGAAATCACACCGAAACATTTACCTATGCTAGAGTCAGCCCACTTGTCACCAGTCTCTATCTGCCAGGTAGTTTCGTTGATCTTGTGATAAGCATAGATCAGATGAGTACACAAATCACCATCTATGTTGTTAAATGTAAATTTGCCTTGATCTGGTCTGTAAACAGACCATGACAGAACATAGCACATTAAGACTTTGCTGCGATCTGTGAAAAAACAATATTAGTGAAAGTGAGAGAGAGGGCTAGATCACGTTGTAAGTAGGATATAATAGGGCCTTTTGTCAAATTCTTAAAATAAAAGATTTTAAGTATTCTTCCAAAAATTCGAACTAAATTTTCTTCTAAACTTTATAACTAAAAGTTTAGATATATTGTGTATTATATCTGACAGAAGATTAGACAGAACACATGTGACTGTACAACTAGTTGCTATGGCCTTAACTAGAAATAAAATTCTGGCGCGATGGTCTGCATGTCGGACGAATTTCCTTTGAGATGCGTGTTTCCGTGCTTACATTAGTGCTTACAGTGGTCCTACATTAGTCCATTAGTTATACCCCTAGACAGTGGACCTCCCCACTCTATCATACGTATTTATTTCGTTTAATATCTCACACCCTATAAGTGGAAAGATAATTAAGCAAACTAAAATACTTACTTGCATTGACAAGAGTCAGTGTTAGTGTTAGTAAGAGGCATGACACACATAAAATAGTTAACTTGCTCATCTTATTTCCTCTTGTTAGCAGCTAGCTTGTCGGTATTTCAGATCGAGTAATTTTTGATTAAATGCTCACATTACCTTCGCAAGAGCTAAAATTCGAAATAATTTTTGTTTCAAAAGATGCAAATTCATTTATCAAAAGAATATCACGTTTTTTTACAAAAGTTGTGTATCTTACTTAAAGACTTGAAGGTAAAACCATTAAAGTGGTTTTTGGAACGGATAGGTAGGATAAATCTGTATTCGGATTATGAGCAATCACAATGATTTCCATATTTATCTACTGTAAAATATGCTAGAAAAAGTCAAAATCATCAGATTTATAGATCTGTTATAGTACGAAACACAGCTAAAATCAGTTGACAATGCGAGGCAGTCAATGAGGATGTTAAACCAAGTCCTCAATTTCAAATCAGGCCAACCTTATTGGTTCCTCAACACTATTTTCTCACGCTGTCAACTGATTTTAGCCGTGTGTCGTACTAAAGGCGTTTTAATTCTTTAAAAAATTCAGGAATCAAGCCCCTTCTTCACGCCATTTTTTTTCAATATATATATATAAGCTTACAGAACATGACGAAAAAATATGATATTCGACGTGACTGTCGAACCCTAGGTGATTTGCTGTTTCTGATCGGGAAATTTTAGCCCTAGTAGTAGTAGTAATATGGGGGGGGGGGAGTGGTAGTAACTACCAGGCAAGTAGGCCACGTTGTTGGGCCCTTTTTGCCAGCTCCCTAAGATAGTGATCTACTCCTTTTAATTTCAAGTGTAGGTATATTTCATCTAATCTGGACAGAAGAGCCGTGAATCTCTATGGTTCCTCTCATGCTTTTTTCAAGCAATATATACCTTCGGCATTAATAAAAAAAATTAAAAGAAACCGTTAAAAATATTATAAACACCGCATTGGGTGAAAATTAAATTGGAGGGCATTTTAAAGGGAGACTGGGAACGAAATTTCAAGATCTGAAATATAACAGAGCGCCTAATTCGTTATCAGGGAGGCTTAATAAGTCAATATAGACTATAGGTTAAATCTTCGGGGCTCGACTGTTACATACTTTTCCCGTCTGGTCTTAGACTATGACCTCTTGGGTATTATACAGTTTAAAATATCAAAAACTGTAAAAAGTAATTTACTCACTGGGGAATAATCAAGTGGCTTCCATCTGCTCTCAGTGGCCTCGGAGTTAAAGTGAAGACTTTATTTCTTTTAGACTTTATGAAGAGAACCCAGTTGATTTACTTCGCGAGAACACAGATGCTCAACCCCTGACCACTTTAACCGGACTCGAACTTGCATAGAAGGAAGTTGGACAAGATTCAACTTAACTGTGTAAAGCTGAGTCTAAACAAGTCAACAGGTGGTTGACCTTGCTTGTCAAATGAGCTTAATTTTCTGAGTATTTATACTACGTCTTTTATGTATAGGCACCTCATATATACTTATAAATATACTTTTCCTCATTTATATCGTAGGTATATAGGGAAAGTATTGTGATTGCAAAAATATCCGAAACCGGGACAAAACCGAAATTATCCGTTTTAGGTGTTTTTCTAAGGGCCCCTGATTAATTTTCTCAAGTTGTCTGTCTGTATGTGCGTGTATATATATATATATATATATATATATATATATAATATATATATATTTATATATTATATATAATATATATATATAAATATATATTGTATGT